>CM065479.1:6669370-6911864 GCA_032873175.1 Leptopilina drosophilae
AATTTAATTGATTTTTGCAAATTGATTTTACTGTAGCAACAGCTAAAATAAAATATAATCTTAAAACAATTTTAACTTTAAAATGAAGAAAATAAAGAGAGAATTTTAATTTTGAAAAATTGTTGCTAAGAAAAAATTTTCTTTTTTTTAATAAAAACTATTTTATCAAATAAAATAGATGCCTGACATTCAAATAATTCAAATTTCCCGCCATTCTGACTCAAATTCAATGATAAAAAAGAAACACCCGAAACTGACTCTTAATTGGTCGTCTCAGTCGTTGCTAAGCAACCTGATAGACGCTGAGAAAAAATTCCCACCAATCACTTTTCGTTTCCACTTTAATGTTCCAAACGAGTTCCACCTGTTTCACTTGTTCCACCAGTTCCCCCGTTCCTCAGTGTTCACAATCTGACACTCACGTTGTTTGTGATCCATTTCTTTTCTATAATATATATTTATTTCATGCTCAACGTCAAAGGTTTACTTACGTAGTCTGTTGTTTTGCGTTATAAAATTAAAGTGGTCAAAATAATTGTTATTTTCGCCAGAAAATGGCAGGATTTACAGAAAGTGCTTTAGTGAAAAAGTTAGTGGACCTTAATGCATCACAACAAAGTATACAGACTTTATCTCTTTGGTTAATCCATCACAGAAAGCATCACCCGGTTATAGTGAAAGTTTGGTTCAAAGAAATGTGTAAAGGTATGTTTCTTTTTTATTTAAAATAAAATAAATAAATAATTACTTTTCCATTCACTCGACTTTTTGTTTCTCATTATTTTTCTCTTACCATTATTTCAAAGTTTGGTAAAATCAATCTTTCTACCTAACCTAAATTTTGAAGGTTAGTTCCTGATGGTCTACTTTCCTGGTCTCTTTTCTCCTTGTTCTTTCTTTTTTATCTCTGCTTTCTTGGTCTGGTAATTTTATCAGGGGATAATCTTTGAAATTTGTCAGTCGAGATATTTTATCATTTCTGCCTTATTTCTTGTTTTTTTTTCTCTCTTATTCAATTCGTGTTCATATGGTAGACGTAAATATCAAAATTTCTTTTGACAATTTGATAATCGTGATGAATTTTTTTTCTGAATGAATTAATGGTGGGATTGTTTTGACTCGATTTTTCTCTATTTCAGTTAAGGATAGTCGTAAATTAATGTTCATGTATTTGGCGAACGATGTCATACAGAATAGTAAGAAAAAGGGACCAGAATTTGGTAAAGAGTTTGGATTAATGTTACCAAAAGCCTTCGAACATATGAAAGGATTCGACGATAAAACGAGAGACAGACTGAATAGACTTCTTCAAATTTGGGAGGAGCGAGGTGTTTACGATAAAAGTCAAATACATGAATTTAAAACAGCTTTCAATTCGGCGATTGATAATAAAAAGGAACCTGGCACTCCGCCTTTGAAGAAGAAAAAATTGGACGTCGAGAAGACAAAGGTTTCATTGTTTTCAATAATCGCTTAAAATTTTGTTTACTATTTTTTCTCAATTTTCATTTTTCTTTTTACCTTCTTTTTTGTTTCTTTTTTCTTCTTCTATCGTATTTTTGTCTCTTATTTGTTTTATTATTTTTCATTTCCTTTTTTCTTAATTTATTTTTCTATTTTACTTTCTTTTTTGTTTCTTTTTCCTCTTTTATCGTATTTTCTTTTCTGTTATTTTGTTTTTGTTTTTCGTTTCCTTTTTTCTTAATTTATTTTTCTATTTTACTTTCTTTTTTGTTTCTTTTTCCTCTTCTATTGCACTTTCTTTTTTTCGTTTTGTTTTATTATTTTTCGTTTCCTTTTTTCTTAATTTATTTTTCTATTCTACTTTCTTTTTTGTTTCTTTTTCCTCTTCTATTGTACTTTCTTTTTTGTTATTTTATTTTATTCTTTTTTGTTTCCATTTTTCTTAATTTTAATCGTCCTAAAGTTTCGAACGTTCAATTGAGCGACGATATTTTTTCACTTCTTCTAATTTGTATTTTATTTACGAAAAAAATTGTCTTTTAGATTGAAAGAAATTAATTTTAAACTACATATTGTTTAATTTCAATTATCTCTCATTTTTCGACAGTAATTTTAAAAAATACTTAAGTTGGAAAAAAATTTCGTTCATTTCAAAGTTCAAAACTTTAGCCCCATTAATTTTTCTATTTTTCTTTCTTTCTTTTCTTTTTGTTACTTCTTTTTCTTTTCTTTCCTTTTATTATGTTTTTATTTTACTTTTCTGCATTTTGTTTAATTTTCGCATTCGTTTAATTATTATTATTATTATTATTAGTATTATTAGTATTATTATTATTATTAGTATTATTATTATTATTATTATTATTATTATTATTATTATTATTATTATTATTATTATTATTATTATTATTATTATTATTATTACTACTACTATTACTATTACTATTATTATTATTATTATTATTATTATTAATATTATTGAGTTATTCGGATTCTAATTGTTTCTAATTTGCAGAAAGAGAAAAAGGAGAGGAAAAAATCGGAGACGGAAGTCGAAGTTGACGGCACCAAAGAATTACACGTTACTTTAAGTCCAAGAACGCCAGGAGGCGATCCACCGGAAACAGAAGAACTCATAAAGGCTCTAATGGTTTATATCAGTTTTATAAATAACTTCCGCCTTCGCAATTTTGTACTGATTCAAATAAATTACTCTTATTTTGAAATCGACAATCTCGAACTATGAACGGCGACTCAAAACCCTAGCTTTTTTTCTCAATCAGCAGTTAAAATCATTTCATATTTTACATTTCATTTTCAAACCGTATGAGTAAAGTTTAAACTTTGAATTTAAAATTTTGCCAATTTATTCAATTCTTAAAAAACGGAAAATTGGTTCTAAATAATAATAATAATGTTAATTAGTATTTATAGATTATAATTTTTAAATGTAGTTTATTCCTGGGTGTACTTTTAATTCTTCTATTCGAGTATTACGAGTATTTTTTTGTATCGAATTTTCTCGGAAGAAAGAGTGCAATGATTATTTTTGCAGGACCTGGAAAACACCGCGTCGTCCGATGCGGGCGTTCGAGAAAGAATTGCCTCGTTGCCTCCTGAAGTTTCGGAAGTTTCACTATTGGCGAATTTGGCCGACAGAGCAGCGGCCGATGAATTGAGTGTCGCCGTTAACGAAGCAGCCGCGCTTTTAGCCGATTATAACGGAAGGTTGCAGGCCGAAATGGAGGACCGAAGGAGACTTCTCGCAATGCTCAAGGACTACACCCTGGCTCAGAAGCAATTACTGCAACAGGCGCAAACGACACTAGAAGTATGCCTTCTTCTTTCTATAAAATAAAATTTAAACCCTACGATTTCTTTTTTTCGACTATTCTTCCAAAAATACAATATATCAAAAACTATATAAATTTTTATCGTCCCTTCTTTCAGGATTACAAAGAAAAATTAAAGAAAGTCTGTTCAGTGCGAGCGGAGGTAAAATCACACATTTCGAATCTTCCCGATTTAACGCAACTTCCAGACGTCACCGGCGGTCTGGCACCACTTCCTTCAGCTGGCGATTTATTCTCAATGCACTAGGCAAAAAAAAAATGGAACATATGCTACTTTTATTGGTTTGTTAAAAAACCTCCCCTCTCCCCTTAAGAAGTGAAGAAAAAATTATTTTTCCTTTTTCTTCATTTCAGAATCAAAAATCTGAGCAAAAAAGCGTAGAAAAAAAAGTAATAGTAAAATCACAATATAATTCTATTAGTTTTTTTTTTGTTTTTACACTTCCTTATACACTGATTGACTGCAAAATTCCTTGTAGGCGTATACGAACAGAGAGTGTATGACTGAAATTAATTGAAGTGTGCGATCCTTGCAAAAAAAATGAGAATGTAAAAACAATATTTCATCATTATTGAAGATATTTTCAGTAGTGCATGCTTTCTTTTCTGTATAGTGCTCTTTGAAAAGATATTTATTTGAATGTCACGAGATTAAATTAGTGACAATTGAATTTCAATTAAGAAAATATTTGTTATCTAGATATGCAAATAAGTGAGTTTAAAAAATCTATTTTTTTGTCGCCCCCATTTAAAAGAAGAAGAGAATTTTATTTTTTGTCGAAAAAAATATTTGTAGCTATTTAAAAACAAATTGAAAATAAATTTTTTTTATTTTTGATCCTTGTTGGCAAACGTCGATCAAAAACGAAAAACTTCCATAGTAATAAGTATCAGGAAGAAGAAATGTATTAAAGAAATTCAATTTAGATTGCCAACAATTTTGAAAGAACCGCTTATTAATTAGCTTGATAAATATTCGTCAAGCTGTGTATATATACTTTTATATTAATATTATATATTTGAAGGGAAATTTTTTTTTTTTAATCATGAACAATTTATATTAATCTATTTGAATTTTTTTTTTAATCATGAACAGGCGTTTAAAAGAAAAACAGTAGAAGCATGAGGCGCAAAATATGTGTAAAAGAACAAATAAATCATGAGTCTGTTATAATTTTTAAATTGTAAACATTCTGAGAAAGTGATATGAATAAATGTTTTGCAACGTTACAATAAATGGAGTTTTTATTCAACTTTTCTTTTTCTATTTCTTTGTTTTTTCTTTCAATTTCTTGTCGATGAAGAAAAAATACTTAAGACTATTTCATTGACAAAAATTATTTTGTACATTTTTGAATTTATTCCCTAGGGACAGAATACGATTTTTTTTTGAAACGTATACTTATTTTCTTCGTTAGATTCTCGTTGAAGAAACAATCGAAATAAATACTGTGATAAATAGTTTTTTCCACTTTCGAACTACTAATATTAGTAATTACGCAAATTTTTACAAGTATCGAAAAATAATTACAAGAACAAAAATATATGAACCTTTTTTTTATAAACAATATTGTCTTTAAATGTTTAATTTTCTTGAGAAAATTCTTTTATGTCTCATGGGGATGAGGAGGTCTTGTCGGTTTTAGTATAAGTTTACCAGTGTCGTCACAACTCATATTGAAGTCACCCAGAACACTTCGGACCCTCTGGGTGATAATACTTGGAGCTATCACTCGTCTATGCACGCCCAACATAAATAGAATTACTGAAATAGTACAAAAATCGTTAAAAATCCAATGAGACGAAAAACGATTTACAATCAATGTTGTAGACAAAAAATAGAATTAGCTTTCTATCTAAAAATTGTCAATTTTCAAGATTGATCGCTATTGTATCAATCTGTCAATTTTTCTTACCTAATATGACGCTAGCTATTGCAAAAAAAGGATGATTATATAGACTTTGCGTAAACGAGACTGCTGATGTGTTTGGATCGCTCAACCAATGCCAAGCACCAACCGCAGTGCATATAGAAATAAATCCCAGCAATACTGCAAATTGAGATAAATGTCTAACACAAACGTCATCAAAGGAAAATTTAGACGAAAATTTGAAAAAATAGAAAACCAAAAGAAAACTTAAAAAATAGAAAACAAAAAAAACAAGTCAATGCAAAGAGTAAAAAAATTGAATCGAGAAAAGAATGAACAGAAGTGAAAAACAAAGTTTACCTGCTGAAAGTAATAAACATTTGGACTTACTTCTCCATCGCAGAGTGGCTGGTTGTAAACTGGAAATAACCTCTGTTAGTCTCCTTTCAAACGCCTTCAAATCTATTAAAAAAGAAAGTTTCCCATTATATACAAAACTAAGAGAAATTTGCTTTACTTTCGTCCCTTTTTTTGTCGTATTTATATATTGTCAAGTGAACATAACCTAAAAATCGAGTCTCGAACTTTGGATTTAAAAAGAAGGGTTGGAAAATTTTGTTTCCTGACAAAAATTCATATTTACCTTCACACACTGTTTGATCTAGCGACATTTTTCATTTATTTTCTACTCTATATTTACAGTTTACGCCAAACGAAAAAAATGCGAGGAACACTTTCGACCAAAACAATGATCTGTCAAAAAAAAAGCAGAACACTTTTTATGCGCGCAAACCGGCTTATTTTGCGCATGATTTACACTTGCCGTGTTTATTGGTTGAATTAAAGTGACAGTTTGGCGCTTTTTCAACAGTGGAAAAGTTTATTATTGCGGAATGTTTTTAACAATTTCAATTATGCTTTTATTATTAAAACTCAAGGAAAGAAAACGAAAAGTAGCAAATACAAGAAAGTGACAAAATGATCGGAAGTAGTAAATGTGGATAAAATGGATAAAATGTACGAAAAGGGGAAGAATTTGAAATAGAGGTAATTATCGCAAATGGGATTAATTATGGGAATAATGGGGTAATCATTCGCAACATTGGGGCAATGTTGCCAACGGGACAATTTACTAAAATTATTGTCAATCGTAGTTTATTAGCTCTAAGGATATTTTTTTCATTGCGTGATTTCGCCCCTCGGATTTGTCGACCGTTTGCCCTTTAAAAATGGCGATTTTTTTTTCGGAAAATAGTGATTAAAGAAAGAAACGTGTGTTTTATCGAACCCAGGAGGATGACCGTCAAAATTGAACTTAAAAGGTCACTATCCCCTTGGCTCATTCAGAGTCAATATTATCGACCCTGATAGTCTTTTATGGTTTAACAGAGGCGATTGTTTCTATGGTGACCCTCGATCGAAGACGGGCAACTCTTTCGGCGCACAGGTAAATGAAACTAAATAGACATAGCCAGGTGTAGACTTTTCTTAGCCAAGAGAGCGCAGTCTTAAATATTGACACGATCTACCATGAACTTCGTTCGTCCGTCAATTCAATTCTTTTCACTTTCCGAGACTCTTATTATCTTTCATAAGAAAGATTTTCGTTAATTTCATTACCAAAAAAAGATTTTCGTTAATTTTTTACCCAAAAAAAGATTGATTTTTTTAAAATGTACTTCACACATTACATTTATTATCGAATTTTCAGTCGAAATTTAATGAAATACAGATCGTAGGAATTTTTGAGTTTGCGCTTTATTTTTTTTTGGTACGTGTCCGAGGAGAATGATTGGAAGAACTTCTCTGGTGGATCAAAAGAAATTACAATGGGCTAAAGAGAGAGGTAATAAATAAATTTCTATTAAATTGATAGAAAATAATTTTTTGCACCTGGGCGTGGAAACATTTTTTTCGATTAACTAGAAATCTAATTGTTTTATTGAAATATAGAAGAATTGGGAAGACTTGGCGGAAGTTGGGGTCCTATGAAATTTTCCGATTCGATTCGTTCAGCTGTGCGGTGAGTTTTTTTTCTCTGAATATAAATTTTTAATTGAAAGGGAAAAAAAAAATTTTCTAATATTGAAAGAATATTTATTTTCTTAATTTTCTAAATTATCTTTTTTGTTTTTGTTGCTTTTTGCAAGTTCGAGAATATGCCTGACGGAGTTAAATGGCAAGCATCAATTTCCTCTCCGCGAAGGCGCTCATTACGGAAGTACCATGAGTCTGAGAAGTTTGGCGTCTGACAATTCTGGAATTTGCACCTCAAGTATTCAAAATTTGGATTTCTCGAATGGTGGTCTCATTACTCTTCATGACAAAATTGAAAATCAT
The DNA here is from genome assembly GCA_032873175.1 of Leptopilina drosophilae. NCBI lineage: Eukaryota > Metazoa > Arthropoda > Insecta > Hymenoptera > Figitidae > Leptopilina > Leptopilina drosophilae. Next base: position 6,676,899 of record CM065479.1, read on the forward strand.
CACACAGTGAGACGAAGGAGTCCCAGTTTGCCTCCGATTCACAACAATAAGGAACAATATCAACATTTTCTTCAGGTGATTTTTTTCTTCCCAATCTCGAATTTTATTCGAGCTCCTTTTTTCTTATTTTTCCAATCTTTTTCCTTTTTTTGGATTCTTTTTCCTTTTTTTCTATTTTTCAAATCGTTTGTACTCTTTTCTGTATTTTTTCCTATTTCCCTTTTTTCCCTTTTCGTATTTTTTCAAATCGTTTGTATTCTTTTCTGTAATTTTTCTTATTCCCCTTTTTTTTCCTTTTCGTATTTTTTTCAAATCGTTTGTATTCTTTTCTGTAATTTTTCTTGTTTCCCTTTTTGTATTTTTTTCTTATTGCCTTCTTTTTTGTATTTTTCCTTTTTCTGTTTTTTAATTTTTTTTCTCCTCGTCTTCTGTTTTATTTTTTGTATTTTTCTTTATCCATTTTTTAATTTTCTTCTCCTTGTCTTCTGTTTTATTTTTTGTATTTTTCTTTATCCATTTTTTAATTTTTTTCTCCTTGTCTTCTTTTTTATTTGTTGTATTTTTCCTTTTTTTAATTTTTTTGTTGCTTATTAATTGAATTCATTTTTTTAATCTCGATTTTCTTTTCTTTTTTCAGGTTCGATACCAATTCGTATTATTTGCATTAAATAAAAAAAAGGTGTTAAATTCCCGAAGGGTGAAAAAAATACGGAAACTTATATAAAAGAAAAAAAAGACTTCTATTCGAATTTGAGGAGCAATTATCCTACTTTTTTTCGTTTATTTATTCTCTGAAGAATAAAAAGTTTATGGACGTTTATTTTTATAGCCGAAAATCGGAATATTAAATATGAACAAGTCATAATTCTTACAAGTAGGGGAGAAAAGAAAGTAAAGTAACTTTTATTCATAGTTGAGATCGATCCTTCTCAACCACAATGGTTCGTTGACCTATACGTCTTAACGTGCGCCTCCACCTTGAGCAGTAGGTGATATTAATCACGAGTCGCCAGTTCATTAGGGTTTTCAGCATTAAAAATTCATTTCCACAAATTCGATCGCAGTTCAATATTTACCAGAAATTGTCCGCAATGCTAATTCATCATTAAAATTGAACAGCGAAAATATTCAAGTATAGATTAAAAAAAAATAATGAAGGGAAAATTACCTAAAACTTGTAAATTCTATTTTTATTTTGTAATTTCTATTTTTAATTTGTAATTTCTATTTTTTAATCTGTAATTTTTATTTTTTAAGTTGGAATTTCTATTTTTAATTTGTAATTTCTATTTTTTGATTCGTAATTTCTATTTTTTGATTTGTAATTACTATTTTTTATTTTGTAATTTCTATTTTTTAATCTGTGATTTTTATTCTCTAATTTGGAAATTGATTTTCGTTTTGGAGCGAAATGATAACTTTAGCGCACAGATGAGGAAGGAGTGTTTGATTTTTAGTAGCTCGTAAAATAAGGTGGTTTCGCCGTTCAGCAACAAAGTGGTACGATTATCGTGATAGAGGGAGATTTGGTTTGGTATAATTTTGCTTCATTTGAATACCAAGTCGTGTCAGTTTTGAATATACATTATATTCGTATGTATAGTGACTATTTGAGTGTTTCTTGGTCACGCGACGTTCCATATAATTCTTGCAGGAACAAAGAGCCCTCGGTGTCGACGGAGTTCGTTATCAGCCAAAACCTCCGAAATACAATCATCATCATCATCATCATCATTCCACTGCAAGACACAATAATCCAAACGATTCCTGCTGCCACCCCTACGAGGAAAAAGAAGGCGAGACTTCCGGCTACGCCAGTGATTCCGTCGAGGCTACTGTCACTTCACTCCAAGGTGATCATCTCCTAAATTTATCATTTTTCTTTCCCTCTCTCTTTTTTTTATACATTTTTACTTTTATTTTTGAAATTTTTTACTTTTATTTTTGCAATTTATTACTTTTATTTTTGCAATTTTTTACTTTTATTTTTGAAAGTTTTTACTCTTTTGCAAAATTTTATTTCTCCTTGTGTTTTGAATTGTTTACCGATTCGGAAATGATTTTTCTAGATCCATTGATGTCTTGCAAGTCGTCGGACATTGTTGGCAATGAGAAAACTTGGCAGAATCCTTATTATACTGATGAGAGTTCGTTACCACCGTCGAGAAGAATTATTAGCATCAAGGGCAGTGAATTTAATCGCCAACGATGGGGAAGTATTTGGGGTCAGGATCCTCTGAAGGGAGATCCGCCTCCACCTTCCTGGTTGGAGAGAGGCCTCTCTCGTCTGGACAATTCTAGTCAGGTAATTTTTGCTATTTCTATTTTTTTCATTGCTATGAAATAATTTACTATATTCGTGACGCGCTCTGGGAAAAAGATAAATACCTTGAAATTATTTTTATAGAAAGTGTTTTACTTAATTATTATTTAAAGTTTTTACTTATTATTTAAAGTTTTTACTTATTATTTAAAGTTTTTACTTATTATTTAAAGTTTTTACTTATTATTTTCCCTGCGATAGGTTTTGGTGATAAATCATGACAGTGCCAGCAGTCCTGACAGTTCGACGACGGGATCGACCGGCTCCAACAAAACTTACTTGCGAGGCCAAAATTTGCCAATCGATGCTAACATTCTTCAGGAGCGCGAGAGTCGGAGGCAAAAGGCCGTTGAACTGCAGAATGCTATAAAGCAGCAATTGGAGGAAAGAGAGAGACAACGACGTTGCGAGAAGGAGAAAAAATTGAGAGAGGAACGAGAGGAGGAGGAAAGAATAAAAAAAGAATGGGACAAGGAGAAAGAAAGGTCTGCTTTCTTCTTTTTTCTATTTTCTTATTGTTAACAATTTGTATTTTTGTATTTTTGTATTTTTGGCAATTCTATCAATATTTTCAACTGTGTATTCTTTAGACTCGAGGAAGAGCAGAGGAGACAGAAAGACAAGGAAACCGCGAAACTGAAGAAAGCCGAGGCCATGAGGGAAGTACTCGAAGCAGCAGAGCGCCTGGCTAAAGAGGAGAAAAAACTCCGACGAAAACGTGACGTGAACGAAAATACCGAACCAATTAAAAATTCCTACGACTCCACGAAAGATCGTTTTTCCGAACGAGAGCAGATTGAATCCCAAGTCGAGAAGGATACAAAAGAAGCGAATAAGCAAGGAGAAAACACGTCGAAGGACATTGAAGTCAATACTTTCGACGAATCTACAGATATATCTAAAGATAAATTCAAAGATTTATCCAAAAATATATCCAAAGATACATCCAGAGATACATTCAGAGATACATCCAGAGATACATTCAGAGATACATCCAGAGACAAATCCAAAGAATTGAATTCAATTCGCATTCCAGTGAGCAAAGAAGTTGCGATCGTTCTGAGCGGAAGACTCGACGACCCGGAACTTCTGAACAAAGCAAATCTCCAAGTTGTCAATCTCGTAATGACACCATCGCCGAGGAAGAACGATGTCAACCAACTCATAAGCGCCCTTGTCAACTGCAATTCGAACTACGCAACTTGTGCGAAACCGAAAGCTTCTCCCCGATTTGTCGAGAATCGACTACTAACACCGAGTAAATACAGAACGCAAAATTCAAGAGACTGTGGCACGCAGACTGACACAGAAAAGGATTTTTTAGACCTTCAGAGTAGAATACAAGAAATGGATATCAATTTCACGAAAGAGAGTAAAGAAGCAGCTAATAACAATCAACGAGACGTTGAAAAGTACGTATCTTCAAAACGAAGTTTTTAAATATTAGATTTACCAAAAAATTAAACGTAAAAAATAAACTCACTTAATCAAATAATTAATTAATTAACTCAATTAATTAATTAATTAACTCACTTAATTAATTAACGTCGATAAAAATTAATACGAACAGGTCGACTGCGACCAGCGCCGCCGAGGAAATGACAGTGAAAACTCTACCCAGAGTTAAAAAGGAACCGCGAACGAGTCTCGCCTCACGACCACGATGGAATGCCAATCGGTAAATAATTTCCCCTTGAAATAAACTCATTATTTACTTGAATAGTTCTTCGGAACGGAGACAAGAATTTTTAAAGTGAAAACAGATCTTCTTAGTCCAGGTACAAGATATCGGACGCAGAGTGAAAAGGATCCGCACTATCAACGTCGAATGAGCATGAGACTCAGGAGGCGTCGCACCGAAAGCAGCGACGAAGGTTCGAGGTAAGTTCTTAAGTTATAAATCCGAAAATATCCTCTCTCTCTCTCTCTTATGAAAGCGTCGGGAATAAATTCTGAAAAAAATTGTTTCAAAGATCGCCGTCGCCAGACTTGAGGAAAAATAACAATTCCAAACAGAAGTCGAGGATTTTAACAAGACGCAAGGCAAAGTTGGATAGTTACGACGCTGATTTGTCGATGGACAGTCTCAACTCTACTATACCATTGCGTTTTGACGAACACGGGAGAATCAATATCGTGGAGCATAGAAACGAGCATGGAAACATAAATAAGTATAGTCAATCCTCCAACTACCAGTCGAATCTTCTGCAGGAGAATGTGGACACGAAAAATTGGTGCGGTCAGGAAATTCTCTCACATCTCTCCTCATTGAGAAACGTAGGAAAATTATTTTTAAATCATTTTTAAATCATTTTTAAATCATTTTTAAATCATTTTTAAATTACGTTAACATTTTCGAGTAAATTTAACTGATGTTCTAAATATTCTTCTTTTCGATTTCCTTCTAATCACAGCAAAAAATAGAATCCTTCTTTCACGTGGAGGGAAAAATTATTTTTTTCAAAAAAAAAATATAATCCAAATATCCAAATAAATTAAATAACAAAAAGTAAATCAAAATTAAGTGAAATATTTCCTTACAGGGACTTTTGATAATGCAGAAGCGATCCTGTCCAGTGTCGCCAATAACCGAACTCTACTAAAAGAAATAATTGATATTTTGTTTTCGCGCAGCTTTAGTCTGATTTGACTGTGTTTAATTTTTGTTTTTTTCTATAACTGTTCCTTGCACGATGAAATTATGGCAAGAAAAAATTTACGATGAGTCAAATGACAATTTTAATTCAACGACAACAGTTCGGCGCGATGGGAAAGTATATCTGCGAACTTAGCGAAAAAGTGACAGACGTAAATAAAATAAAATGGCTTTTCAACTAGATGATTTATTGAAGGACGACAAAAAAGATGCAAATTTAATACCAGATTTAAGTAAAGCAACTTGCAACTCTCAGGAAGAATTTCGCCGACTCATGGAACGATGTCCTGAATATAAAATCAAAGCGGAAAAAGTAAATAGCGACTAAAATTTTATTTATTTTCTTCAGTCAACGAAACAGAAGGAAACTTAAAACTGAATCCTTTTTTTTAGGTGAAGAAAGAGGACATTCGTGTGAGGGACAAGGATTTTTCATGGCGAGCAACGAAACGTGAATTAAAATCAATCGGCAAAGAATGGGGCTATGGAGATCCAATTCCTCCTGACATGAAATCGTTGAATCTTCAAGAACTACAACAAGTTGCTATCGATTGGAGAATGTTGACTTCCGTTCGACCCAAACTCCGTCAAGACGAGGAAATGTTCTCCAAACTGGTATTTTCAAAATGTTTCCCTCCTTTTCAGTTATTTTTTTTTTTTGCTTTCGTTACTTAGAGAAAAACACGATATTTTCAAGAAAAGAATTTCAAATTAAAACCAAACAGCAATTTTTTACAGGTGGAAATGGGAAAATTAGCAGTGAAAACATCGGCGAAGGAACATCGTGCCCACATAACGCCCATAAGAAGAAATAAAAATAGAGCCGGCATTATTGAGAGTAGTGTGAAAATATGTGGCGAATGTGGTGAAGAATTTTGTTCCGGTGAATCGTGTGGTGATATTCTTTACGATTCATTTATCCGAGTCACTGTAACGCCGCAACAATCGAAAATAACCGTTTCAGCCGATACTGCGGCGATAATTGCCGGAATGGACAGTAAATCCGGTGGTAAAAAGGGAAAGAAGAATAAGAAAGGAACAGCGAAGCACAGTAGTAATAATAATAATTCGAGAAAAAATGTCAAACTATTAATACGTCGGAGAGTTAGAAAACCGGCGAAAAGTCCACGTGAAGCGCACAATAAGACACGAAAAAATCAAATGACAACAAAACCAAATGACAAGGAGACTGAAGAAAGTGCTGTTAAAAAGTTCAAGAGAAAATGTAGCAAATATTCTAAAAAAGGAGGTCTATCACCAAAATAATTGGGTTTGTTTTATTGGAAATTCTATTTTGGTTAATGTTTAATATTTAATTATCGTTACGTTTAATTGGCATTCTATTCTATTAAAATTTTATTCAATTATAATTCTTTTTAATTATAATTATTTTTAATTATAATTCTATTCAATTATAATTCTATTTAATTATAATTCTATTCAATTATAATTCTATTTAATTATAATTCTATTTAATTATAATTCTTATTAATTGTAATTCTTTTCAATTATAATTCTATTCAATTATAATTCTTTTTAATTATAATTCTTATTAATTATAATTCTTTTCAATTATAATTCTATTCAATTTTAATTATTTTCAATTATAATTATTATAACTACATTCAATTATTATATTTAATTATAATTATATTCAATTATGGTTATTTTTAATCAGAGTTCTATTTAGAGTTGATTATATTTAATTACAGTGAATTATATTCAATTAGTTGAATTCTATTATAATAATTTATGTACAAGAACTATTGTTAATAATTTGTTTTCTATTTTCTACCAATAGTTGGGCGGATTTTGTACATATATATTATACCAGTATACTGTTTTTTAAAATTTTATTTGTAACATATACCGTTTTGTTATGTATTTTACTGTTGAAGAAATGTGCAATCAAACTGTAAGACAGTATTTCTGAACATGTACAGTTGCCAATGTGAAAACATATTCCATGTTATGAACAATAAAATAATTGCAAAGCTTTTATTTAAAAGAAAATCTTTCATTATTCGTATACACTTTCGCTTTCATTTTCAGTTCGAAAGATTTTTTCTTTAAAACGAGTGATTAAACTTTTTCATTAAAATTTAGTGGCATTTTTCATTTAAACATTTAGTCACGAATATATTTTTTTTAATATCACCACAGAAATTCAATTATTTTCAAAAGTAATAACATTTTTCGCAGAAATTCAATTATATTGAAAAATTTTTAAAAATTCTGGTCATTTCAATTATATCTTTAAAAATAAAAAAATTCTTCTTCAAAATTTAATTATGTTCAAAAGTTTTTAAAAAATTTTCGTCTAAATTTCAACTATCTTTATTAAATAATACAATTCTTCTTCGAAATTCAATTATTTTTAAAAACCTTGAATAAAATTCATTGGAAGAATTAACTTATTTTCAAAAATAATAAAATTCTCCGCAGAAATTCAATTATTTTCAAAAATTTTTGTCAAAATTTAAATTATCTTTATAAACAATAAAGTTCTTCAATATTCAATTATTTTTCAAAAACTTTTAAATTCTCGTCAAAATTTCAATTATTGTTATAAATAATACAATTCTTCTTCAAAATTCAAATATGTTTAAATACTTGAAAAAAAATTCTAGTTAAAATTTCAAAGAAATTCAATAATTTATGAAATTTTTCAGTAAATTTCTTTACAATAAAATAATTCAATTACTTTCATAAATAATAAAATTTTCACGTGAGTTTATTTTTTTAATATACAAAATTTTATAACATTTTTTGAAAAATATCAATTATTTAAAAAGATTTTTATAAAATTCGTCGCATGAATCAATTATTTAAAAAAAATTTAACAAAGTTCTTTACTAGAATTTAATTATTTTTATAAATAATAAAATTCTTCACCGAAATTCAATTATTTTAGAAATATTTTAATAACATTTTTGGAAATTTTTTAAAATTATTTTCATGAATAATAAAACTCATCGCAAGATTTTAATTAATTTTGGATACAATATTTTAATCAAATTCCTCGTAAAATGTAACATTATTCTTAAACATTTTATTAAAATTTTTCAAAAGAATTCAATTATTTAAAAATTTGATGATAAAATTCTTTATGAGAATTGAATTTTAACAAACATTCAATAAATTATTTATTTTTCAATTTAAATATTTGAATTTTTCTAGAATTTTCTAATAAAAATTGATTAAAAAATTATATTACCAAATAATCGATTTATTGTTTATGAAAATAATTGAACTATTGCAACGAATTTAATTACAATTTTTTCAAATAATTGAATTTTTTGAGAAAATTTACTACTTTTAAAAATAATTGAATTCTTTTGAAGGATTTTATTAGGATTTTTGTAAATAATTAAATTTTTGTTGAAAAATTTTATGGTTATTAAAAATAATAACAAAACATGAAGAAGGTGATCACCTTCTTTATGTTTTTTAATAATATTTTTATAAATTGTTGAGTTTCAAAAAGGTTTGAATTTGAATGTTCTGAAGAATTTTAATTCCTGTGAAAAAGTAATAATTAAATTCTTATTTAAAACTTTAGTTATTGACGTTTTTGAATAATTTCACAATTAATAAAATTTGTAAATAAATTTAATAGAACATTTTTTTGAGTATCTAATAATTTTTAGAGTGATTCAGAATATTTTTTATGATCAGGAAAAAAGTGAGAATTTTATCTGGAAATCAGGAAAAAGTGAGGGAAAAATAAAATTAAATATTTGTGGCAATCCTGCACCAAAATATTAAATAAATAATAAATACTAAGTCACCAAAATAATTTCTCTTTTAAATATTGACTAAATAATTTTCATTAAAATATAGCGTAAATAATTTGTAAAAATAGAAATGGTAAAAGAATAAAAATGGTAAATGAGCAAAAGGCAAAACACATTGAGCAAAGTAAACACATTTTTGTAGAACATATTTCTTATTGAGGAATTATTTTGTACATTCGACCAAAAAAAAATTGCATACAGGACACAAAAGAAAAAAAAATAGTTTTTTTTCCATATCAGATTTTCCTTAACATTATCTAGCTAAAATTATGAATTCCTGGATGGAGTTTCTAAAAAATTGCTACAACGACAATACATTTGAGTTATTTCGTACAGATATTGCGTTATTACACAATTATATCGGACTTTTTTTAAAAGTTAACATTTCCTCTCCAACGGAATAAAGAAATTGATAACTATTATTGATTCAAACCTTAAAAACACAAAAATTCCCACTTAATATTATTATATTTCAATCCGTTCTTCTAGATTTTTTGCTTTTTTATCTCTTTTAAGACTGCATCAGAAGAGCGAGAAATTGCTTTTTATTTTCTGAGTCTAAAGCAAAGTCTTGTCTAGAAGAATTATGTACAATTGTAATTGTTATATTCAAAATATCTTCTAACAAATGTACAACTTTATCATCATCATTATCATCATCGTGTCTTTATACGAGCTATAACGCCGAGTAAAGATAATTTGTGTGTTATGATTATACACAGGGTATTCATATATATAATAAGTATAATATACAATTACAATGAATATTAGTTACTTTTGTTTTTACGTTTTACAAAAATACAAGTACTACGTTCATTTTGTTTTTTTTTTCTTTTAAAATTTAAGCCTTAAATTCAGGACAATATTTGATGTTCAATAATATGTTGTCTTTTTTTTTAATCATTTCTTCTTAAGTACATTCCGAAAGAAATATTTCAATTCTTGTGTTTTTGTATTATTTAGGATGTACGAACTATATTATACACAAGTCTGTTCAATCTGAACTACTTTGAGTCTTCTTTCATTTTTCTTTTTTTTTGGTCGTTTTCAATCCATTCAAAGGTGAAGCAATGTTCATACTCCAAGTATCTAACATTATAAATCACACAGGAATTTCTACTTGGACGATGTTTTTCTCTACTTTTTGAATTATATATTACTTTATCAAAATTAAAATATGCACCTTAAAACACGTAGAAAATGTGAAAATTGCTTCAACAAGCGACAGTCTATAACACTTGATAGGATATCGATCAGCTTTTTTTTCTCAATCTTGAAAAAGTCGATTTTTACTTTATTAATTTAATTATTAAAAATATTCTTGAAACCTGAATTGAAAATTAAGATAATAAAAATCGTGTAAATAAATTAAAAACGATGAAATGAAAATGAAATTCTGATTTAGTGGACAGTGAGTAGAATAAAAGTTTTTTTTTTTATTTTATATAATCTCTGTCGATACCCCATTTCACATGACTTAGCGCAACCAATTTTGGCACATTGGCAAGAAACAACTGATGACAAAATTCATTATACAAAATAACAATACGAAAATTGTACAATTTTGTTTTAACACCGGGACATAATTTACCAAAATCAACACTTGCGATTCAATCGAATTAACTGACTACTTGATTATTGACATTAACTTAATATTAATTGACAATCAAGTAAGTCGATTAATTGAATTAAATATACAATTTCTTCAGTGTTGATTTTCTTCCTATAAAAAATAATTTTTGACACGTTTTCTTTTACTAATGCACATCAAAATCTTTTGAACAAAAAAAGTTCACGTAACAAAAACATTTTCTTTTCGAAAGAACAAACGAATTCAGACAATCACAAAAACGGATATTTAATTTTAAAAAAATTCATTTTCATTTACAAAACAACTGTTCTCTTCTCATTATTCAGGATTGTTGAAACTTTTGAGAATCGTGATCTACTTGTCTTTTAGTATTATTATTAAAAAATGCAGTTTGCAATTACAAAAATTCACAATTCACAATGATTAATGGATGCAAAAAATTATTTGTCAATTTAAACATACTATCACAAGCATTTTTTCTAATTTTTGAAATCGAAATTTGAAATGAATAGAAAAAATAGTGCTTCTTTAAAAAATTTAACATGATATTTTAATTTTTTCTTAGAAAAAGATAAAAAAATGTCTGCTTGAAATCGAAGAGAAAGATTTAGACGTATTTACAAAATTCTCAAAAAATTTTTTTTCTTTTCTTTTTAAAAAATAAACCACAGCACTTCTTATATTCAACAGGGGACGCTATAAAAGATTGCCAAAGAAGAGAAAATTTTCCCTTTTTTGACTATCCTGTTGTTCGACAATACATATTCGATGAACATCAGAAATACACTATATATATAAAGTTTCGACTTTTTCAATTAAGTCCAACAGACATTCATGTTTGATTAAAGTTTTGCAAAATATTACACTCGATTGTTCGTAGTTTCAACGTTCATTATTGATTGCACATACACATACATGAAAATATTTAGAGAACAAATCAACTAGACATGGGATTTTATGATATATAGAAAATCCTGACATACGACGACATTTTTTCTCATTCAAAAAATTTCTCAAATTCTGTTCCCTAGTTACTTATTTGGAAGTCAGGATTTTTCAGAGAGCAATACACAAGTTTATTATTATTTTTGAGTAAAAAAATTCTTTTCCCACACATTTCTTTTCTTTAAAAGAGCTTAAGATATGAACAGAAAAAGAAGTTGAGCAACGTTGCTGTTTTTTTTTAAATTTATCCTTATAAACAATTGAACAAATCTAGGAAAATATTTTTCATCTATTTAAAATCATTCAAACAATACTCAATAGTGAATTCACATTCATCAATTAAATTAACTTAGCTGAAAAGTAACTTTTGTTCTTTAGTAAATTTTAAACTACACCCAAGATTGACAAAAAAAAAGTGTGAAGAATCTTTAAAGTTTAAATGATTGTTGATGAAACAAAAAACTGGGAATTTATAATCTACTAAATTATGAACTCTTAGAACTTTTTTTTTCCTTTTTCAACTTATGTAAAGTAAATTATGTGTATAACCATATTATAACACGCTATCATTAATTATTCTATATGTAAACTTGTGACTTATCCCCCACGTATTTTATATATAAGGCAGCATGAAGTTTATACAGCAATAAAGTCAATGACAATAAAGAAAGAAATTTGACTTTGTTTTTTTTTTCTTGCGATTGTGATGCAGTACAACTTATACTTTCTAAATGGATCTTTGAGTTCGATCCTTTTGGTACTATGTACAAGGGGAGAAGAAAATTTTGGTCAAGTGAATAACGAATGCTTTATAAACTCTCTCTCTCTTTTTTCTCTCACTTGATTTTTAGTCATTGTGACAGTCTCTCCTGAGCCAAAGAGGTCTTCTTTTTTCTTTTTACTTCCTATTCAAGCAACACTGCTTTGTCCACTTGATTTCATTTAATTATCTCTACGAGCCTTCTTTTTGCTCTTCTTTTGGGGTTTCGCTTCCGTCCAAACATCTGCAAGAATAATTTCAAACTAGCATCAAAATTTAATGCAAAAAAATAATATTAAACTTAATAATATCAATCATCGTTCGTAAAAAATTTCTTTTTAACTTCAAATTAAAAAGATTTTTTTTTAAAACAATTTTAGGAATGTTTTAGAATAGAACTGACAATTTTTTGTTAACACGAAACAATTTAGGTAAAATAATCTGAAATTTGACAAATATTTCTTGTGAACAGAAAGTTGTGATTTTTATTCAAATGTAACTTTAAATTGTTTAAATTGTCAACGACTTTCGATTCGACGCCACTGATTCTTCCTTAAAATATATTTTGAAATTAATGTAAAATTTTAGCCCTTAAATTCGTTTTCAAATAATCCAATCGAGTGCTTTATTGAATTTTAATTAAAATTCTATAAATTTTAAATGAATTTAAAAATGTATTTTAAAGAAGAATCAGTAGAGTTGAATAAAAAATTGTTGACAATTTAAACAATTTAAAGTTACATTTGAATAAAAAATTGTTGACAATTTAAACAATTTAAAGTTACATTTGAATAAAAAGTTGTTGACAATTTAAACAATTTAAAGTTACATTTGAATAAAAGATTGTTGACAATTTAAAGTTACATTTGAATAAAAAATTGTTGACAATTTGAAAAATTTAAAGTTACATTTGAATGAACAATTATTGACAATCTAAACAATTTAAAGTTACGTTTGAATAAAAATTACAACTTTCTGTCCATAAGAAATATTTGTCAAATTGCAGTTTATTTTACCTAAATTGTTTCGTGTTAACAAAAAATTGTCAGTTTTATTCCAAAAGGTCCCAAAAATTATTTAAAATACTGAAAATTAAATTCTTTACGTTAAAACGAATTTAAAATTTAATTTATGCTTTTCGTATGAATCCCTCGTCGGATTCTTCCATAAATACTTTTATAAATAATCAAATTTTGCATTTGAATGAAAATTACACTTTTTTGTCAAATTCAAATAAATTATTAAAATAAATTAAATTATTATTATTATTTAATAATTTATTATTATTATTATTATAATTTAATAATTTATTATTATTATTATTATTTATTATTTAATTTTGCCTAAATTGTTTCTTATTGACGGAAAATTGTAATTTTTACCCAAATACACAACTTTCGGTTGTTTAAAAATATTGAAATATTCCACTTTCACTAAATCGGAATTTAAAAATTTATCTTTTACAGAAAAAATACGAAATTATTAACGAATAAGAATACGAATTTGTTCGTTGGCTAAGATTATTAATTATTTCTAAAGAAAATTGAAAATAGAATAATAATAGTTTTTAATACCTCCTAATTCGTCAAAAGCAGCAACAGGTTTTTCCACAACCTGCTCGCTCTTAATAGGCTCCGGTACATCCTTGACGATGACCTCCTCCACCTTCTTCTCGATAATTTTTGGTTCTGATTTTACAGCAGCAGCTACTTTCTCAGATTCGCTGTTCTTCTTCGACTTCTTGGACTTGGTTTTCTTCTCCTCCTTCTCGGGCTTCTCAATCTAAACAAAAGAATGAAATTAACTTGCAAAATTAAAAAATTTAGTGAAATAATAATTATTTAATTTAGTTAAAAATGATAAATTAAGTTAATTAGTGATAGTGGAAAAAAATTCCTTTTGCTCTTTTCTACATAAAAATGGAAAATTAATGAAGAAATACCTTGTTGGAAATTTCGGCTTTCTTCTCAACTTTCTTCTCAGTCTCGAGATTGTCACTGATGATGGGCGTAAGAACAACGTCTTTGTTGTCCTTCTCCTTTAATTCTTTGTTTTCGGTCTCTTTGGCAACTTTGTCTTTGATCTCTGGTTTCTCTTGATCCTTTTCTTTAACCGCTACTTCATTAATCAATTCAGCTTTCTTTGCATTCTTCTTTGATTTCTTTGATGGGGTGTCCTCCTCCTTCTTCTTGTTCTTTTTGTCTTTTCGCGAGTAGGCTTGTTCCCAATCACCTGCAATGATATTTTGCCAATTATTGTTAAAAAAAATCCCTCTCAAAAATACAATTTTTCGGGGGAAAATTATTTCCCCCACAGTTATTGTCAAGTGTTTCTTCAGTATTATTTTTATTAATATTATTATTTTTATTATTATTTCTACTATTATTATTATTATTATTATTATTATTATTACGATTTTAATTATTTTCACTAAGTTATCAATTTTTATTAATACGATTTTTATTATATTCATTAAGTTATTAATTTTCATTATTATTAATACGATTTTTATTATTTTCATTAAGTTATTAATTTTTGTTATTATGATTTTTATCATTTTCATCAAGTTATTAATTTTTATTACCACTATTATAATTAATTTCTTTTTTCATATTTATATTTCAGTTTACCTTCGTCAAAATCAACTGGTTTCTCCTGTAGAAGATTCTTCAGGTTCTTCTTATTTTTCACCTGCTCGACTTTATTCTCCTTTCCCGATTTAGCCTCGTGATTTTTTTCCTTCTTAACGACGACCGGCTTATCGTCCTCCTGCTTCTTCTCCTTTAATTTACCATCGACCTCGTCATTTTTCGATGATGATTTTTTTGTTGTTTCCGATTTTGCGATAACCGTCTTCTTTGCAGGACTCGCTTTCTCAGTGACTAGCTGTCCATTAGCGGCTTTCTGTAATTAGTGAAAATTGATTAGATATTCACGTGCATGTGAATCAACTTTAGACTCTGGACTTTAGATTTTTGAATTTTCTGACTCTTTTCATTTATCATATTCTTTTGCATATGGAAATTTTGCCGTATTTCAAAACACGATAAATAGAAAAGGTAAAGATGGTAAATTTTAGAGAAAATAGTACAAAAAAAAGTAAAGAAGACATTTTTTTTTTAATTTTATCAAATTTTGACAGTGGGGAATTTTTTTCTCTGCACAGAAATCGGGGTATACGCCCTTCTAAGGTATCACGTGACTTTAAGGACTTGGAATAATAACACTGATATGTGGAATACTCTAGGTATATGTCTGAAAGGTATAAATAAATCTGAGGACATAGAGACTAGAGAGAAATGAAAATTTAACACATAAAAGAGAAGTATATCGTACACTGGGTATTAATAATTCATTGACTAAAATCAATCTGCATTGTAGATTTCTCGGGGTCTGTTTTGTTACGTCATTTTCATTTAATTCGCGCGTCAAATTTACATTATCCCAGCTGATCAGTGACACGTGTGTGTGCGTGGCTGATTTGGGGTCGTTGCTACAAGGCGAAAATCAAAGTAATTAATATAAACCATATGGCAAAGAGAAGGTTACTTTATAAACGACGCGGAACGTTTTTTCGGCTAAAATTTCACGCAAATGATTATCATCGTACGAAAAAAAAAATGTTCAAACTTTATACACACCTTTTCCTTGGTTTTACTTCGTTTTTTGTTGGCTAGCTTCCGGTCCACGTCTGAACTAACGGAGAGATGAGCGAAAGGTGGCTGCTCGGCTTTTTTGAAGCCGAAGACGAAGACAAGGATGGCGCAAACCAGGACGCAAACCACAGGTATTCCATATTGCGAATGTTGCAGTAGTAGACTCACGTCCATATTTCTATTTTGCTTCAATAGTCTTTCAAAATTTGACGATTGGAGTGTGAAAAAAAAGAAGAAGAAGAAGAATTATTTGTTTCGCGTATGCTTGGTTGGCTCTACACGAAAGCACCAGGAAGTTAATCACGGTTTGACACTACAACAAGAATGCTGGAGAAATGTTAATGCAACACTGAAAACATAACCTCCTAGCGGATAAATGGTCAACTAAACAAGTGCGAGTTGGCACACACATATTCAATGGTAAGTGAGTCATAACAACATTTAAATTTAATCTACTTTTCAAATGCAAATAACTCCGCTAAATTTATTTTTAATGTAAAATTTTCTCTTTTTTCCCCAAGTGAAAAAGTGTAACTAGATAAATTTTCTTTTTCATCCCATTTTCCCGAGATTTCTCTTTATTCTCTTACTTGGGTTTTTTAATTCAATACAGTCGCTCTTTTGACTAAAACTCCGCTAAATTCCTGAATTATTAAATTAAAAAAATGAAATTAGAAAAAAAATTTTTAAAAATTAAAAAAATTTATTCAAGAAAAAAGATGTGGGGAAAAAATTAACACTCATTTATATAATAAATATTTTTATTCCTTTCAATTTGAAAGTTTAAACAGTTTATAGATATAAGTATTAAATATAAACAAATAACTGTACAATTTTTTTACAAGCTTGGAAGAATTTTCCAATTATTAAAAATTGAAAATTCGAAATATTTAGACAATTAATATTCCAGGGTTGCCACGCACTTACCATTTTCAAATTCCCTGACTTTTACATGTTTTCCAGGTTAAAAAACAGAATTTTTCCAGGTTTTTAAAACAACATTTATTATTAATTAGAAAATTATTGTAAAACATCAATAGTTTCATTTTTCAATAAATATTTAATGATTATTATTTTTTCATATATAGAAATTAAGATTTTCAAAAATTTAATTATTTTTTTATCATTTATTACTTATTCCTCAAAGAATTAAATTATTTTCAAAAATTCCAATGAAATTCTTATGTGACAATTCAATTTTTAAAAAAATAATTTTAATAAATTCTTCATAGAAATTTAGTTAATTTCAAAAATTTCTCAAACTTCAATTATTTTCAGTGTCTACTATTTCAATAAAAAATTTCACAAAACAATTCAATTACTTAAAAAGAAATTAAATTAGTTTCAAGAATTCAATTATTTTCAAAGGTAACGTAATTCTTCGCAAAAATCCAATTATGTTCTAAAAATGCCCAAAATTCCCGTCAAAATTCAAATTAACTTTATAAATCATAAAATTTTTCTCCGGAATTCAATTATTTTTTTAAAATTTTAATAAAATTCTTGTCAGAATTTAAATTATTTTTAATATACAAAATTTTCATCAAATATCTCAAAAAATGCAATTATTTAAAAAAAATTTAAGAGTTCAATTATTCTTCAAAAATTTGTTGATTAAGTTTAATTGTAATCAAAAATTTTAACTGAAATTTATTTTTAAATCAACATTTATTTGAAATTCTAGAAGAAATTAATTATTTAACTATAAAAATAAAGAATTTATTGAATAATAATGGAATGTTTCTTAAAATTGAATTTATTAACTAATATTATTATTATTTATTGTCAAGAGACAAATTTAAAAATCAATTTAACAATATTTTTATTTTTCGCGAAACTTGATGAAAATTTTGTATTTTAACAATGATTGAAATTCTGACAAGAATATTTTTAATATTTTAATTTCGGAGAAAAATATTATTATTTATAAGGAGAACTTAAAGTTGGACAAGAATTTTTGTACATTTTCAAACATAATTGGATTTTTGCGAAGAATTATATTACACGTTTGAAAATAATTGAATTTTTCAGACTAATTTTATTTAAATTTCGGTTTAAATAATTGAATTGTTTCATGAAATTGTATTCGAATATCAAACATTGAAAATAATTGAATTTAAAAAAAGTTTTGAAATCAATTAAATTTCTACGAAGAGTTTTATTAAAATTATTTTGAAAAGAATTAAATTGTCACAAAAGAATTTCATTGAAATTTTTGTAAATAATTTAATTCTTTGAAGAGTAAATAATAAAGGATAGGAAAAATAATTGAATTTCTGAGAATTTTACTTTTTCTAAAAATAATTAAATTTCTCCAATAATATGTATTTGCTTCAAATTCAATTTTTAGTGTTTTAACTAAAATTCTTCTAGAAATCCGTTATTTTTAAATAATCAAATATATATTAAAAATGTTTAATAATTTTAGAAGAATTTTAGTTATTAAGTTTTTTTAAAAATCAAGGTTTTTAAATTTTTCAATGAAATTCATTTAAAATTGAAGTTTTACAAAATTCTAAATGAAAATGTTTTCAAATTCATCTACCTTTAAAAATTGTAATTGCAATTCTTTTAAAATTGAATCAATTTTGAAATATTTAAGTAAAATTAGATTCAAAAAATAATTTTTCCAGGATTTCTATCAAAACTCCCTGACTTTTCAAGGTTTTTTCAATTTTTACAAAATTCCCTGACATTTCCAGGTTTTCCAGTCTGCGTGGCAACTTTGAATTCTATGTTTGTACTGTTTTTGAGAATTGAACGACCATTGGTTTGTCTTTCAGGATATAGCCATTCGTTTCAGCAAGAGCAATTTCAGTCTGTTTAATATTTTGCAATGTAACGAACGCTTGACCTTTCATTCGTCCTCCTTGCATGAGTTGCACACTATATTGATTTTCAACTGTAACTAAGTCTTCGATTACATACTTCTTATAAATAAAGTGCAAATCTTTAATCTCTACTTGCTTCGCTAGATTCTTTATATACAAGCGGCACGACGCTTTTCCAGGATGATAATTCTTGAATGCCGTGAATTTATCGTAGTCTGAAAGCAAATATCAAAATCTCTAAAAACCGTAAAATTTAAATTCACTAAAGTGGCCGAAAAGAATGAAAACAGACGAAAAATAAAATCAGTCGAAAATTAAGAAGACGGAAAATAGAAACAGACGAAAATTAAAAAGACGAAAAATACGAACAGTCGAAAATTAAAGAAACAAAAAATAAAATCAGACGAAAGATAAAAATACGAAAAATAAAATCAGTCGAAAATTAAAAAGACGAAAAATAGAAACAGTCGAAAATTAAAGAAACGAAAAAGAAAATCAGTCGAAAATTAAAAAGACGAAACATAAAATCAATCGAAAATTAAAAAGACGAAAAATAAAATCAGTCGAAAATTAAAAAAACGAAAAATAAAATCAGTCGAAAATTAAAAAGACGAAAAATAAAATCAGTTAAAAATTAAAATACCCGAAAAATAAAAACAGAAGATAAAAATAGACTTTGAAGTAGTAGAAAAATTTTACCCTTCACTGTGATGCGATTATTCGCCAATTCTTCCGACGTGATAAATTCTTGCTCCTTTTCCTGCGAATTTTCACGATCCTCGGATATTTTTCCATCGCTTTTATTAGCCGGAGAGAAAAGACCGAAACCACCTTCTTGCACAAAAGATGTCGATTCCGACGAAGGCATATTGCCACTTATTTTTAATTCGAGTTTTTTCGGTTCATTTTTGTTTACAGATTCGAATAAATCCTCTGGCCTCAATGGCCGTTGATTGGAGGTGGAAGCAACTGCGAGTTGCTTTTTCGGATTCACGAACTTTGGAATTTTCAATCTTTTACTCGACGAAGGCCTCTTTCTCTTCATTGGAATGATATTCTGTATTTTTCCACTCGGCTCCTCTTCGGATTCAATTTCCGATTCTGATTCTTCCAGTTCGTCCGGTTCTTGTTCTAAATTTCGAGAAGTTTGTTCTTCGAGGCCGAAAATATTTTTGTACTGCTCCACGTTGTACGATTCCTTCAGTAGTGGAAAATTCAGTTCCATTTCCTCGAAAGGCGGGGGTAAATTCATTCTGTTCATTAGGTGCAATACCTACGAATGAAAAATCATTAAAATTATTATGTTCCAAACAGTGTTTTTGAAACTGAAACCAATTGCATTTAAAAATCAATTATTAAAAAAATGATTAATTATTTTAAATTTTCCCAGAATTTTTCACGAAACAATTGTCAAATTAGTAATTAATTATTAGTGATTAGTTATTATTAAAATAATTAACTATTAACTGAATAAAAAACACTCACCTGTGTGTAAAACATCGGTTCCTTAATTAATTGAATCGCAATTCTCAACAAAGTTTCCCTCGTTGGTGCAGGATATTTGTAAGTAATATTAGGATTCGGCGGTTGAGTAAAAGCATTGCTACCAGTCCAACTGTTTAGTTTTTTAAGAAAATTTTCCAGATGCACTTTCTCAGTTGTCTCCTTTTTCACCTCTTGCTCATCGGCTTTTTTACCACTATCAGTCTTTGTATAATCAGAGTCTATTGATTTCTTGGCAAATTCAATGGATAATCGATGACCTTTTACTTCTAATTGATGAAGGCGTAGAAATGCCTCGGTGGCAATTTCCTTAGAGAAAAATTCCGCGAAAGTTATCGTAAACTTTGGCGATTTTCTTATTGTCTTTGTTTTTATTGCATTGAACTTTTTCAGTAATTCATCGCGGCGCTCGTCGGTAAGCGTTGGTGGCAAATGCAAAATACGAAGAGTTTTTGAAGACTGAAAAAGTTCCAAAAAAAAATAGTACATAGAGAAAAAATAGAAGAAAATAGAGAAATAGACAAAAAGAGAAAAATCAGAAAAATAAAACAAAATAGTTTAAATAGTGGAGAAAATTATTTTTTTATAGAAAATTCGATAAATAGTATCAATATGTGAGTAAATATTGAAAAATTAATATAGATGTTTAATATTACGATAATAAAATTGCAAAAAATTGTTATTTAGGATTAAAAACAATTTTTTAGGTTAGGTTTGAAGAAAAACAACTTTTGAATTAATATTATTTGCCGGCTTTGATTCGAGAATATTATGGAAGACTTACCACTTCTGTCATATTGATTTTCAATAATGATATTTACAAAATAAAGGGGATAATTAATTAATTATTAAAACATAGTTCTGACGTTTACGGTGCTGATGCAGGTGCATAAACGCAGTGTTTGCATTGGCAATTCCGTTTGCGCAGTGTGTCCAACCAATAGAAACTTGGCGCGCATTTTGAAAAACAAACAGAAATTAACTACGTTCGCTAAATTTTATATAATCATTCCCCATCAATTTCTAATAAACTATTTTCGAAAAGTGAAAATAAGTAATGTGGGACAAAATTTTTTTTACATTTGAATAGAAAACTCGATTTTTCAGGTGACTTATCTAAAAAGTTGCGAATTTTGCGATGCGCGCGCTGCAAAGGCGACTTTTTTTTCATCAAATAATATTTTCCCCTGTGTTAAATAAACAATATTGGTAAGTTTTTGCTGTTCGGTGGGATAAAAAAAAGGATAAAAATCGCAAAAGTCGAGTGACAAAGAACGTTTTTCGGGTTTAAAAAAGGAAAAACAATCTCCCTTGCGACAGTTTGAATGTTATATTCCTCCGCGGTTGGCATGGTAACCGCTTACAGGAACTACTTTTAGATGTTCATTTATTCGAACAGGTCTCTTCCATTCTGCCATTGTATGACCCGGCGATTTTCAAGTCAGGATTTACATATTTTACAAGTAAAATATCGATGAAATGGTGAATTTTGTGTTGTGAATTGACGACGTGATTTAATCGTGAATGCGAATTATTTGTTCATTTCAATAATTCAATTCGTTTAGCAATAATTATCGATTTCCTATAATACGAAAAAGAAGGGTGTTGAACTTGATGTCTTTGGTGTGTTTGCTCATTGACTGTTAACAAGAATTTTTCCCAATCGTCATGTAAGTACAAAATGACATTGTTCAATTGTAGAAAAATATTAAAACTTCACTCAAAATGTCGCGAATTCAAGTTGCATTTCCCAATCCATTCGCTTTATTTTTTATGAAATCGGCCATTTTTTTAATGTCTTGTTATATAGGTTTAATTTTGGATTACGTATTCACTAATCAATAGTTTATTGTCACAAACTATTATATTATTGATACACTCTCTTGCACTTTATCTGCGAAGTTATATACGTTCAGGTCATAAAGTTACATAACTTGGAAATCAGCTGTTTTAAAAAGAAAAATATGTTGTAAAAGAAAAAACTTTTATTGCTTATAAACATCGTTTTGAAACGCACGTTCTTTCCGATTTGACAATATTCGTAGTGCTGTATTATTATGTAAAAAAAAACGAAAAAATATATCATAAAAATAAATATTTTTTACTAAAGGAAAATAAATAGAATTTTGAATTTTAATTTACTAGAGTTATTGAAGATGTTTTCTTTTTAGGTTTATTCGCGAGAACAGGAATCAAGGAAGTAGTCGAGGTGGCAGAGGCAGAGGCAGTGGACGAGGTGGAGGTCGAAATGTCAGAAACGAAAGCAGTCGTGGAGGTGTCAGGGGAAAATTCAATCCTCGAGGTGCAAGTCAATCAAATCGTGGCGGTATTAATAAACCAAAAACTCATGGAGAATCTCTACAGAAATTAAGTTGGGATTTAGGATCCTTGGAGACGATACGAACGAATTTTTATAGTGAACATCCGTCTGTGCGAAATAGGTATTATACTTTTTCACAAATTGTCATTATCAAATGAGAGTAATCTCGTTTTTATCCTTTATTTTCTATTATTAATTATTACTAATGCAGGGTTACCACGCAACCTGGAAAATCTGCAAATGTCAGGGAATTTTATAAAAATTGAAAAAATCTGGAAAAATCAGGGAATTTTGATCGAAATCCTGGAAAATTTTCTTTTTGAAATTTAATTTTACTTAAATAATTCAAAATTGATTCAATTTTAAAAGAATTGCAATTACAATTTTTATAAGTAGATGAACTTGAAAACATTTTGATTTAAAATTTTGTAAAACTTCAATTTTAAATAAATTTCATTGAAAAATTTAAGAACCTTAATAACTAAAATTCGTCTAAAATTATTAAAAAATTTTAATATATATTTGTGATTATATAAAAATAACGGATTTCTAGAAGGATTTTAGTTAAAACACTAAAAATTGAATTTTCAAGCAAATACATATTTAATTATTTTTAGAAAAAGTAAAATTCTCAGAAATTCAATTATTTTTCCTATCCTTTATTATTTATTCTTCAAAGAATTAAATTATTTTCAAAAATTTCAATGAAATTCTTTTGTGACAATTTAATTTTTTTCAAAATAATTTTAATAAAACTCTTCGTAGAAATTTAAGCGATTTCAACAATTTTTCAAAATTCAATTATTTTCAATGTTTGCTATTTGAAAAAAATTTCACGAAACAATTCAATTATGTAAACCGAAATTTTAATAAAATTAGTCTGAAAAATTCAATTATTTTCAAACGTGTAATATAATTCTCCGCAAAAATCCAATGATGTTTGAAAATTTACAAAAATTCTTGTCAAACTTTAAATTGTCTTTATAAATACTTAATAAAATTTTTCTCCGAATATCAATTATTTTCTCAAATGTTAATAATATTCTTGGGCAGAATTTCAATTATTTTTAATATACAAAATTTTTATCGAATTTCTCAAAAAATGAAATTATTGCTAAATTTTTTTTTCATTTGTCTCTTAAATAATTAAATTTAAATAATTAAATTTAAATAATTATTTAATAAATAATAATAAACATAATAATTAAATTCTGATAAAATTTGTTATAAAAATTCAAAGTTAAATAACATTCAATTATTTAATAAATTATTTATTTTTATAGTTAAATAATTGATTTCTTGTAAAATTTTCTAATAAATATTGATTTAAAAATAGATTTTAGTTGAAATTGTCCATTTTAATTGAATATCATATTCAAAAATATTTATTTGATAATTCTACGAGAATATTAATAATATTCTTTGGCAGAATTTCAATTATGTTTAAATATACAAAATTTTCATCGAATTTCTCAAAAAATGAAATTATTGTTAAATTTTTTTTCATTTGTCTCTTGACAATAAATAATAATAATAAACATAATAATTAAATTCTGATTAAATTTGTTATAAAAATTCAAAGTTAAATAACATTCAATTATTTAATATTTAATAAATTATTTATTTTCATAGTTAAATAATTGTAGAATTTTCTAATAAATATTGATTTAAAAATAAATTTCAGTAAACATTTTCCATTTTAATTCAATATCATATTAAAAAATATTTATTTATAAATTCTACGAGTATTAATTTATTTCACTCTAAAAATAAACATTTTATTAAATAATTGAACTTTTTTAAAATTGACTTTTCATAAAGAATAAACAAAATTTTAAATAATAATAATTAATATAATTAATAAGTAAATAAAATAAATAAATAAATAATTCATAAATTTTTTTTATGTAATTGCATTTTTCGAGAAATTTGATAAAAATTTAGATTATTAAAAACTATTGAAATTCTGATAAGAATTTTATAAAAATTTTTAGAAAATAATTGAATTTTGGAGAAAAATTTCATTATTCATAAAGATTATTTAAATTTTGATGTGGATTTTTAGGACAATTTTGAACGATAAATTGAATTTTCGTGACAAATTATGTTATTTTTGAAAATAATCGAATTCTTGAGGTTTTTAATAATTTTATTATTAATAATAAACGTAGTTTTAAAAACCTTGGAAAAATTCCGGTTTTTAACTTTGGAAAACCTGGAAAAGTCAGGGAATTTGAAAAGGGTGGAAACGTGGCAACCTTTTATTAGATAAAATATTTTCATTATTATTGTACTATATTTACGTATAATTACGATTATAAATTGTACATAACGTGATATTTTTTAGGTCTGAGGAGGAAATCCAGTATTTTCGTAAAGAGGCAAAAATAATAGTGAAGGGAAACAATATTCCAAATCCGATTCAGTACTTTGAGGAGGGAAATTTTCCGCCTTACGTAATGGATGCAATAAGGAAACAGGGATTTTCTCAACCGACACCCATTCAAGCGCAAGGTTGGCCAATTGCTTTGAGTGGAAGAGACCTCGTCGGCATCGCTCAGACCGGATCGGGAAAAACACTTGGCGTAAGAATTTCAATTTTTCTTCTCAAAATTCCTCAAGTTCTAAAATTTTGTCCTTTGTCTTACTTTTCTTTCTCTTTTGTAGTACATTTTGCCCGCTATCGTTCACATAATTAACCAACCGCGGCTGAATATAGGTGATGGTCCAATTGCCTTAGTTTTAGTACCAACGCGAGAATTGGCGCAACAAATTCAAGAAGTGGCGAACGATTTCGGCGAATCTGCTTCAGTGAGAAACACTTGCATTTACGGAGGCGCGCCCAAGGGACCACAGGCCCACGATTTGGAAACTGGTGTCGAAATCTGCATCGGCACTCCCGGACGATTAATCGATTTTCTAGAAAAGGGAAACATTAACTTAAGAAGGTAATAAAATGAAATAAATTTTCTTTCCTTTTCCATCTTCTTTTACATTTTCAATTCTTTCATTAAAATTTCCAGATGCACCTACCTAGTACTCGACGAAGCCGACAGAATGCTCGATATGGGTTTCGAGCCGCAAATTCGCAAAATAATTGGACAAATCCGACCGGACAGGCAAGTTTTAATGTGGTCAGCGACATGGCCAAAGGAAGTGCGAAATTTGGCCGAGGAATTTTTAAACGACTACATTCATTTGAATATTGGTTCTCTGAGTTTGTCGGCGAATCACAATATCATTCAAATCGTTGATGTCTGTCAGGAATCGGAGAAAGATTTCAAATTGATAAGATTGTTACAAGAAATAAGTACCGAGCAGGAAAATAAGACAATTATATTTGTTGAAACTAAGAGAAAAGTTGATGATATTACGAAAAACATTGTTCGTGACGGATGGCCGGCATTAAGCATTCACGGCGATAAGAATCAACAGGAAAGAGATCATGTTTTGCACGAGTTTCGCAGTGGACGAGCAGCAATTCTAGTTGCGACTGATGTTGCCGCTAGGGGTTTAGGTTTGTTACAGAAAAAAAACAAAGTCGAGCAAAAAAAAAAATGAAATATAGGAAATTGGCAACAATTGTTGGATTAGCCAGTGATGCGTTATAAATTGAAATTGAGAAACGAAAAAGTTAATGTCTGATTCTGTGATTAATTTTCAAGTTGCTTCAAGCTGCTTCGTTTATTCCTTTTTTTTTGTTTTTTTAAAACCATTTTTTTACTACCTAGTAATTGAACTTATGTTTGCTTGCATGTCGCCAAAAATTCTAGAAATGTACCTAAAAAAAAGACAATGACAGTTAAGTGGTTTTTCTTTTTCAGAGGCACAGAGTTTCCTTAAAGTGGTGTACTGCCAATTTTCGGCAGAAACGACTTATTTTTTCTTCCTTCATTTCTTTAGCTGTACTATGTACACATTTTCTTTGTCCAAGAAATTACCACATTATGATGATTTTCTCTTAAGGTAATTTCTTAACGTAATTTCTTAACGTATCAAGAGCGTTTCATTTACAAAATTATATACATTTCTAGAAAATATATTTCACTTATTTATTATATTAAAGACATGCCAGTAGCAAAAAAGACAAATTTTTTTTCCAATAAAATCTAAGTCAGACATAGTGTAAGATAAGAAATTAATGCACGCAGGTCTAAACCGTAAAATGCTGCCTCTATTCCAAAAGCACTTAACGAAAGGGGAACATTTAAATGAGGCATACGTTGCAATCTTTGCTGTTTTTGATAATTTTTACAGTATTTTGTTTGGTGACGAATTATTTCTACTTGATATTTTCCCGACAGATGTGGATGATGTAAAATATGTGATCAATTTTGATTATCCATCGTCATCGGAGGATTATATTCATCGTATTGGAAGAACTGGTCGTAAGCATCAAACCGGAACGGCGTACGCATTCTTTACGACTCAAAATATGAGGCATGCTGGTGATTTAATTGAAGTTTTACGAGAAGCTGGCCAAAGTATTAATCCAAGATTGAGCGAAATGGCGGAAATGGCGAAATCCAGTTCTGGTAACAAAGGTAACGCATTTAATATTTGTATTTTAAAAACAGGGCATGAAATAAGTCCGTAAATTTACTTCAAGTCTGTAAAAGTCTGGTTTCTTTTAAAAAAAGTCTGTAATTTAATTGAAAATAGACGAAAAGTTCGTAAATTGTACGATATAATTTGGAGAATTTTAGAGAAATTCCAAATGATTGAAGAAATTCGATTATTTTTAAAAGTAATAAAATTATTCGCAAAAATTCAATTCTGTTCAGAAATTTTTAAACATTCTCGTCAAAATTTCAATTATCTTCATAAAAAATAAAATTTTTCTTCGAATTTCAATTATTTTCCAAAAAATTTAATAAAATTCTTTGCCGGATTTCAATTATTTTCATAAATAATAAAAAGTTCACAAGAAATCAATTATTTACAATTTTTTAAAAATCTCTTCGCAATAATTCAATTATATTTCATAAATAATGAAAATTTCACATTTATTCAATTCTTTACAATTTTTAAAATAAATTTCTTCACAATTTTTCAATTATTTTCATAAATAATAACAATTTTACAGAAATTCAATTGTTTACAAATTTATTACACATTTCTTCGCAATAATTCAATTATTTTCATAAATGATATAAATTTCGCAGGAATTCAATTAATAACAATTTTTTAATAAATTTCTTCTCAACAATACAATTATTTATAAATTTTTTTATAATTTGTTCGCAATAATTCAATTATTTTCAGAAATTTTTAAAAATTTTCGTTAAAATTCCAATTATCTTCGTAAATAATAAAATTCTTCTTTGAAATTCAATTATTTAAAAAAAATTTTAATAAGATTTTTTGCAAAATTTCAATTATTTTCATAAATAATAAAAAATTCACAGGAATTCAATTATTTATAAATTTTTTTTAAATTTCTTCGCAATAATTGAATTATATTTCATTAATAATAAAAATTTCACATGAATTCATTTATTAATAAATTTTTTTCAATTTCTTTACAATAATTGAATTTTTTTTATATAAATATTAAAAATTTTCCAAGAAGTCAATTTATTATAACATTTTTACAAACGTTTTGGCAATATTTTAATTATTTTCAGAAATTTTTTAAAATTCTCGTAAAAATTTCAATTATCTTCATAAATAATAAAATTCTTTCTCGAAATTGAGTTATTTTCCGAAAATTTGAATCAAATTCTTTACAAAATTTCAATTCTTTTCATAAATAATAAAAAGTTTACATGAATTCAATTTTTTTTTATAAATTTCTTCGCAATAATTGAATTATATTTCATTAATAATAAAAATTTCACATGAATTCATTTATTAATAAATTTTTTTCAATTTCTTTACAATAATTGAATTTTTTTCATAAAAATATTAAAAATTTTGCAAGAATTCAATTTATTATAACATTTTTTACAAACTTTTTCGCAATAATTTAATTCTGTTTAGAAATTTTTAAAAATTCTCGTCAAAATTCCAATTATCTCGTTAATTAATAAAATTCTTCTTTAAAATTTAATTGTTTTCCAAAAATTTCAATTATTTTCATAAATAATAAAAATTTTCCAGGAATTCAATTATTAATGAATTTTTTATAAATTTCTTATCAATAAATCAATTATTTTTATAAGTAATAAAAAGTTCACAGAAATTCAATTATTTACAAATTTTTAAAAATTTCTTCGCAAGAATTGAATTATTTCATAAATAATAAAAATTTCCTAGGAATTGAATTATTATTGATTTTATTATAAATATCTTATCAATAAATCAATTATTTTTATTAATAATAAAAATTTCCCAAGAATTCAATTTATTATAACATTTTTTACAAACTTTTTCGTAATAATTCAATTCTTCATAAATTTTTAAAAATTCTCCTAAAAATTCCAATTACCTCCTTAATTAATAAAATTCTTTTTTGAAATTCAATTGTTTTTCAAAAATTTCAATTATTTTCATAAATAATAAAATGTTCACAGGACTTCAATTATTTACAAATTTTTAAAAATTTCTTCGCACGAATTGAATTATTTGATAAATAATAAAAATTTCTCAGGAATTCAATTATTAATTAATTTTTTTTAAATTTCTTATCAATATATCAATTATTTTTATAAATAATAAAAAGTTCACAGGAATTCAATTATTTACAATTTTTAAAAATTTCTTCGCAAGAATTGAATTATTTCATAAATAATAAAAATTTCCCAGGAATTCAATTATCATTTAATTTTTTATAAATTTCTTATCAATTAATCAATTATTTTTATAAATAATAGAAATTTCCCAAGAATTCAATTATTTACAATTTTTTTATAAATTTTTTGCTACAATTTTTTACAGAAATTGAATTTTAAGAAAAATTATTCAATAAATTATTTTTGTAGTCAAACAATTAAATTATCATAGAATTTTTTTTAATAAAAATTGATTTAAAAATTAATTTTAGTTCAAATTTTAAATAATAATTGAATCTTATGCTATATAGCTTGAATTTTTGGAAATAATTGAATTTGGAAATTATTTTGTTAAAAAAGTTTAATTGAATTCTTTTTCATTTTATTATTTATTGTTATTTATTTTTTTTACTATTTTAAGTTTTTATTTTCTACTATGCATTTAATCGAAGAATTTAAAAGTAATTGACATTTCCAAAAATTAAATATTGTAAACAAATGAATTTGAAAATTGTCAAAGAACTTTTTCGAAAGTTATTGAAAATAATTGATTTAAAAAAGAAGTTTAGTTGAAAATTCTTTAAAATAATAACTGAATTGAAATGATTAATATAATTTAAAGAAGTTACAGTAAAAATATTCTAAGAATACAAATTAATGATTTTATTACTGGGTCATTTTTAATTACTCCAAAACATGAAGAAATCGATCACTCCTAGTCGAAGACTCGAAGTGATCGGTATCTTCTTGTTCTATGTATAGTTATGAAAAAATCGATTATTTAGTTGGAAAATAGAACTAAAGAAAAATAGAAAAAAACTAAAGAAAAAAAATAATTAATGAAAAACAATTTTCCAGCTAACAAACGCTTTGGAGGAAATTCGTCGCAATTCAAAGAAAGTGACAGCAAACGTGGTGGATTCGAGGGTAGAGGAAGAGGCCGAGGAAATAGAGGCGGCCGAGGCGGAAGTAATCGTGGTGGAAATTCCTATCAATCAAGACCAGCCACCACATTCACTGGATCCAATTACAATAATTACAAGCCAACATATTCAAATACAGGATATGACAACAATGCGCAAAAAAATTACGGACAAAGCTATAATTTTCAAGGCTACGGCGGGTCAAATAATTATCAACAATACAGAGACACGTCGTACTAAGAATTTAGAATTTCTAAATGTTCACACAAAAATTTTCCTTCAAGACAAAAAAAGAAAATTAGGAAAACAAAAAGTGACTTAGCTATATCCATAATTATATCGTTCTATCAAATAAGGAATTGCGCGCACGCAATGAATTTTTATCGTCCAAAAAAAACAACTTGTTCTCACTTTAATTTTTATTGCATATCAAAAACTTTGCAATTTCATATTTCACACAGTCCAAAGATTAGACTTTAAACAAGTAAGATTAATTAATTAATATTAAAATTCCTTTCTTTTTTCTTTTTAATTTAGATAGTCTTGCTAAAAATATAAGTGCAATTAAACATTTTTAGATATAATTGTGATGACGACGAGCTATTAGAAGATTTAGAGGATTATTATGAAAAATGAAAATGATTTACAAGTCAAGTGCTTGTAGAAGTTTATTGTGGAACTAATTTTCTTTCCTTTTTTTAGAAACATTTTCAGTTTTGATAATGATTTCAAATATTATAAATATTATAAATATTATAAATATTATAAATATTATCAATATTATAAATATTATCAATATTGATAATTGATAATTGATAATACGATTTTATCACTCGTTCGTATTAGTTATAAAAATTAAAATTTAACAATCCTTACGAGTCAATAATGATTGACTTATTGACTCGTAAGGATCGTTAAATTTTAATTTCTATAATAGATAATTGATAATATTGATAATATTTTTCAAGTGTTTAGCTACTTGAAGAAAAGTATTTTGTTTGCAAAGTTCAGTATTATCATTATTAATAATGATACAGTTTTTTTAATAATTGGCTTAATGTTCTGTTATGTAAATGTTAGTTATATATTTACGTTAATTTTCGAATTTGACTTGTTTTGTCGTTATTTAATTTAATTATACTTGAGATAATATATTATAAAGTACTGAAAGAGGTGAAGTAACATCAATTTTTTAAAGTAAATTGACAGTTATTTTTAGATCTCTAAATTGATGCATATATTGAATGTTCCTAAGTTTATGAAGCGAATAGTTTAAAATCTCTAAAATTGAAAATAATTTAGCACAACGATTTTTTTTCTAATATATATTATATATGAGAAAAAGGATTAGCATCGAGTGTGAAATATAATTGATGCATCTATTATATTGTTAGGATACTACTTTCTGTGATCTATTGAATTAAGGATCTCTCAAAGTATTTACATCCAATTTTTTTGTGATTTATCTTAACAAAATAAAGTTGACTTTCCAAAATAATGTTGTAAATGATATATAATAATAAAAATTCATTTTCA
Organism: Leptopilina drosophilae; assembly: GCA_032873175.1. Classification (NCBI taxonomy): domain Eukaryota; kingdom Metazoa; phylum Arthropoda; class Insecta; order Hymenoptera; family Figitidae; genus Leptopilina; species Leptopilina drosophilae. The sequence continues at coordinate 6,708,453 of CM065479.1, forward strand.
ATTCATTGAATCATTCGACTTTTGTATTTAATTGACAAATTTTTAGAAATTAGAGAGGAGTAAATTTCATGTTTAGTAAAAAAAAAAACAGTGGAATTTTAATAAAATAATTTTTAGTTTTCAAGTACCTATTATCTAGATTAGAAAATGGAGAAGTTTACGAAATGCCAGAAGATGTCGCGCTTGTTCCCTTTCCTGTCTGTGCTGTTGTTGCATTCCATCTCATCATCTCTGTGTGTAGCTTGGAGACGCGCAAGTTTATTCTGTTTTAATATTTATTAAAAGTTTCATTAAACACCAAGGAGTACTTGAATAGAAAATTATAAATCTTCTGGATGACAATGTGAGTATTGGTTGTTTTCGATTTTTCTCCCTGCTCGTACTTTTTTTAGTCAAATTGATGACTGTGTTGCATTGTTGCCATTCGGTGTCCATGTTGGTTGTGTATATACACTTGCAATTATTGACGTAATTTTTAAATGGAAACAATTTTCGGAAGCTGAGTTTGCAAACTTAGAACAATCTGGAATTTTGAAATAATTACCCTTTTTTTAAAAATTATGAGCTGAGATTATTTTACATTCTTTTCGATGCATCTATAATCGTAAATGTATCAATTTATTATAATTATGTTAATTAGTTGGATTAGTTGGAAATCAACGCTAATGGAATATGCTTTTTTTTAAATTCATGTCATGTATTTTTAAACCGTTTCGAATTGTTCTGAATTATTAATTATACTTAGTTTTTATGTTAGAATTTTTGACGGATTATTGATTTTAAGAAGGGGGAGGGTATTTTGAAAAAGGTGTGTCGTGTCCGGGAGGTAAAGATTCATAAGAAAATAGAGTTTCCTCAGAAAAGATGAATGTTTTCTTTTTTGATAATTTTTTTATAATACAAAATTCACTTTCGTTCGTTTATTGAAGACAAATGTTGGACAAAATACAAATTATTGCAAAAAATTCAATTCTTTTCAAAAGAAATAAAATTCTTCGCAAAAATGTAATTATGTTTAAAAATATAAAAAAAATTTCGTTAAAATTACAATTATCTTTTTCTTTATAATTAAAATTCTTCTACGAAATTCAATTATTTAAAAAAAAATTCTAATCTTGGCAAAATTTCAAGAATTTTCCTCAATTCAATAATTTTTATTAATAATAAAAATATCATAGAAATTAAATTATTCACAAATTATTTAAAAAAATTTTGGCCAATAATTCAACTATTTTCATAAATAATAAATATTTCCCGAAAATGAAGTTATTTATACAATTTTTTTGGAGAAATTAATTTATAATAATTCAATTATTTTCATAAAAATTTCCAAAGAATTCAATTCTTTACATTTTTTTTTAATTTCTTCACATTTACTCAATTGTTTTCATAAATAATAAAAAATCCACAAGAATTTAATTATTTACCAATCTGTTATAAATTTTTTCGCAATAAATCGATTATTTACAATTTCTATATAAATTCCTTCACAATTTCTCAATGATTTTCATAAAATGATAAAAAAAATTCGCAGGAATTCAATTATTTTTAAAAATAATTAATATTTCCCAAGAATTCAATTATTTACAATTTTTTATAAAAAAATATCACAGGAATATAAATAATATTAAAATTTTTTTCCATAAATTGACTTTAAAATAATTTAAATATTTTCATAAATAATAAAAATTTTCCAAAAATTCAATTATTTTCAGTTCTTATAAAAATTTCTTCACAATAATTCAATTTTTTTATAAATAATAAAAATTTCGACATAATTCAATTATTTAGAATTTTTAAAAAAATTTTTTGACAACTTTTTCAATTATTTTTATAAATTGTAAATATTTAGCGAGAATTCAATTTTTTATGAAAATTTCCTTACAATAATTCAATTATTTTTAAAAATAACAAATATTTCTCAAAAATTCAATTATTTTCAGTTTTTTATATAAATTTCTTCACAATAATTCAATTGTTTTTATAAATAATAAATAATTTCCAAGAATTCAATTATTTACAATTTTTTATAAAAAAATTTCACAGGAATATAAATAATATTAAAATTTTTTCCATAAATTGACTTTACAATAATTCAATTATTTTTATAAATAAGAAATATTTCTCAAAAATTCAATTATTTTAAGTTTTTTATAAAACTTTCTTCACAATAATTCAATTTTTTTCATAAATAATAAAAATTGCGACAGAATTCAATTATTTAGAATTTTTAAAAAAAATTCTTGACAACTTTTTCAATAAATTATTTTTATAAATAGTAAATATTTAGCGAGAATTCAATTTTTTATGAAAATTTCTTTACAATAATTCAATTATTTTTATAAATAACAAATATTTCTCGAAAATTCAATTATTTTCAGTTTTTTATAAAAATTTCTTCACAATAGTTTAATTATTTTTTTAAATAATAAATAATTTCTAAGAATTCAATTATTTACAATTTTTTATAAAAAAATATCACAGGAATATAAATAATATTAAAATTTTTTCCATAAATTGACTTTAAAATAATTTAAATATTTTCATAAATAATAAAAATTTTTCAAGAATTCAATTATTTGCCATTTTTTAAATAAATTTCTTTAGAATAATAATTCAATTATTTTCATAAATAATAATACAAATTTTTAAATAATAAATTTTATTTATTTCGAAAGAATTCAATTATTTAGAATTTTTATAAAAATTTCTTGACAAGTTTTTCAATTGTTTCCATAAATAATAAAACTCATCGCAGAATTTAAATTATTGTTAATAAGATTTTAATCCATTTCATTAAAAAACTATCTCTAATTATTATTAAAAATGTCATTAAACTTCTCAAAAGAATTATTTCTTCAATTATTTAAAAATTTGTTTATAAAATAGTTTATAAGGATAATTCTGAGAAACATTCAGTTAATGAATAAATTGTTTATCTCTTTTTGTGTTAAAATAATATAATTTTCGTAGAATTTTTAAATAAAAATTTATTTGAGACTAAATTTCAGTTCAAATTTTACAAAATTTAATATTAAAAGCATTATAGCGTAAATTTTTGAGAAATAATTGAATTTTAATAAGGTTTCAAATTCAAATCGTTGAAAATCTTAATTTTTCAAATTTCTGACTAACAACTCTTGTAAAATTAATTTTTTTTTAATTTTAATTTTTTATTTTAAAAATAGTTTTAATTTTTTACTTTCTAATTTATATTTAATTGAAGAAGTTCCGAATAATCAAAATTTTTGGTAAAATTGAATTGTAAACAATAATTTTTTATGAAATCCTTTGAGAATTTTCAAATTGGAATTGAAAATTGCCAATGAACTTTTTCAAAAATTACTAAATATACTTCGTTCAAAGAAGGATTTCAGTAAAGAAAATTCTGAAAAGTAATAATTGAATTGTAAAAGTTCTTTGAGAATTTTTTTTAAAATTACTAAAAATACTTGATTTAAGGAAGAAATTTAGTAAAAAAAAAGTTCTAGATAATAATAATTGAATTGAAAAAGTTCTTTGAGAATTTTTTCAAAAATTACTAAAAAATCTTGATTTAAAGAAGAAATTTAGTACAAAATTATTGTAGAAAATAATAATTGAATTGAAAAAGTTCTGTGAGAATTTTTTTAAAAATTACTAAAAAATCTTGATTTAAAGAAGAAATTTAGTAAAAAATTATTCTAGAAAATAATAATTGAATTGAAAAAGTTCTATGAGAATTTTTTCAAAAATTACTAAAAAATCTTGATTTAAAGAAGAAATTTAGTAAAAAAATATTCTAGAAAATAATAAATGAATTGAGAAAGTTCTTTGAGAATTTTTTTGAAAATTAGGACTAAAAATACTTGATTTAAAGAAGAAATTTAGTAAAAAATTATTCTAGAAAATAATAATTGAATTGAAAAAGTTCTATGAGAATTTTTTCAAAAATTACTTAAAAATCTTGATTTAAAGATGAAATTTAGTAGAAAAATATTCTAGAAAATAATAAATGAATTGAGAAAGTTCTTTGAGAATTTTTTTTTAATTACTAAAAATACTTTATTTAAAGAAGAAATTTAGTAAAAAAATATTCTAGAAAATAATAAATGACTTGAAACGATGAAAATAATTTTGAAGAAGTTAGAGTAAAAATATTCTAATGAAATAATGATTACATATTAACAAAATTTCAATGACATTAAAACGAACTATATTTTTCGCAGGGCGTACAGAGATCGCGATCGTGGTGTCGACAGAAGAGGAGGAACCGGCGGAGGACGTGGCGGTAGTCGTGGAATGGGTGGAAGTCGTGGGGGAAGAGGAGGAAGTCGAGGAGGAGGCGATGGTGGCAGCAGTGGAAGATTTGGAAATCGCGATGGTGGCGGCGGCGGCGGTGGTAATATGGGAGGAAGTAGATTTGGTGGCAGTGGCGGAGGAATGGGAAATCGCGACAGTGGATTTGGTAATAATAATTTTAAAAATCGTCAACCTGGTGAACGTCTACGTAAGCCACGTTGGGATATGGGTTCACTGCAACCATTCAGAAAAGATTTCTATCAACCACACATGAATGTCTCGAATCGAACTTTGCATTCCGTTGATTCTTATCGTTCAAATAAGGAGATCACAGTCAAGGGCAACAATATACCGGGTCCAAATGTCTATTTTGAGGAGGGCGGCTTTCCCGATTATGTACTCAATGAAATTCATCGACAGGGATTCGGCGAACCGACTGCAATTCAAGCGCAAGGCTGGCCAATTGCTCTCTCGGGACGCGATATGGTTGGCATCGCTCAAACCGGCTCTGGCAAAACACTAGCCTACATTCTTCCCGCTATCGTGCACATTAATCATCAGCCGCGATTGAATAGAAATGACGGACCGATTGCGCTCGTTTTGGCGCCAACGAGAGGTGAGAGAATAAAAATGCAAAACGTAAAATAATTGTCCTTACGTTTAATTAATAAAAATAATTTTTTACCCATTTTATTTTACATTTTATTAATAAAACAGGGTTGCCACAGGTCAGGGAACTCAAGGAATTCAGGAAAAAGACAGGAAAAGTAAAATTTGTCAAGAAAAAGTCAGGGAAAAGTCAAGGATTTTTACTAAAAGTACTGGAAAAATTGAATTTTTAAAATTCATGAAAAAACTGATTTTTTTTCTTTTTGCCTCGTAAACTATGAAATTACCACAAATTTTAATACAAAACCTTCAATTTTTTCTATTTCTGACAATAATTTCTTTTTAAATAACTTGAATTTTCAAAAACTATCATAAAATTAATAATTAATAATAAATAATAAATATTAAATAATAATTAAATAAAATTAATCATAACTATCATAAATGATGACTTATAAATTAATATATGAATAATTTTTACAATTTTCATAAATACTAGATTGATAAAAGAATTTTGGTTAAAAATACTAAAGAAAACATTAGATTTTGGAAAAGTTACAGAAAATCAATTATTTTCAAAAGTTACAAAAATTCTTCGCAGAATTTCAATTAGGTTCAAAAATTTAAAATCAATTCTCGTCAAAATTACAATAATTTTTTTAAATAATAAAATTCTTCGCAGAATTTCAATTAGGTTCAAAACTTTAAAATCAATTCTCGTCAAAATTACAATTATTTTTATAAATAATAAAATTCTTCTTCGAAATTCAATTATTTTAATTAAAAGTTTTAATAAAATTCTTGACAAAATTCCACAAGGATTCAATTATTGAATTTTTAATAAATTTCATCAAAATCAATTATTTTCATAAGTAGTAATAAAATTTTTCACAGGAATTCAATTATTTAAAATACAAAATTTAATAAAATTTTTCAAAAAATATCAATTATACAAAAATATTTTTATAAATAATAAAATTCTTCACCGAAATTCAATTACTTTTATTAACTTGAATAAAATTTGTTATAAGAATTCAATTATTTATAGAAACTTGAATAAAATTCATTGGAAGAATTAATTTATTTTCAAAATTAATAAAATTCTTGGCAAAAATTCAATTATTCTGAAAAATTAAAAAAAAATATATTTTCAAAATTTCAATTAGCTTTATAAATAAAAAAATTCTTCATCTAAATTCAATTATATTTAAAAATTTTAATAAAATTCTTGGCAAAATTTTGTAGGAAATCAATTTTATTGAATTAATTCAAAACAATTCCATTATTTTCATAAGTAATAAAATTTTCACAGGAATTCAATTATTTAAAATACAAAATTTCATAAAATTTTTCGAAAAATATAAATTATTTAAAAAATTCTTCACCGAAATTGAATTGTTTTTATAAACTGGAAGAAAATTCTTTTTAAGAATTCAATTATTAGTAAAAATAATAAAATTCTTCACCAAAATTTAATTACTTTTATAAACTTGAATAAAATTTGTTATAAGAATTCAATTATTTATATAAACTTGAATAAAATTCATTGGAAGAATTAAATTATTTTCAAAATTAATAAAATTCTTCGCAAAAATTCAATTATTCTCAAAAATTAAAAAAAAATATTTTCAAAATTTCAATTATATTTATAAATAAAAAAATTCTTCATCTAAATTCAATTATATTTAAAATTTTTAATAAAATTCTTGGCTAAAATTTTGTAGGAATTCAATTTTAATGAATTAATTCAAAATAATTCCATTATTTTCATAAGTAATAAAATTTTTACAGGAATTCAATTACTTATAATACAACATTTCATAAAATTTTTCGAAAAAAATAAATTATTGAAAAAATTCTTCACCGAAATTCAATTATTTTTATAAACTCGAAATAAAATTCTTTGTAAGAATTCAATTATTTGTATAAATAATGAAATTCTTTACAAAAATACAGTAATTTTTATAAATTTGAATAAAATTTGTTGGAAGAATTAAATTATTTTTAAAATGTAATAAAATTCTTCTCAGAAATCCAATTGTGTTCGAAAATTAAAAAAAAATTCTTGTTAAAATTCCAAGTAACTTTATAAATAATAAAATTCTTCTCCAAAATTCAATTATTTTATGGAAATTTTAAGAAAATTTAAATTATTTTCATAGGTAATGAAACTCATCGCAGAATTTTAATGATTTTTTATACAATATATATTTTAATCAAATTCCTCGAAAAATGTAATTATTCATAAAAATTTTATTAAAATTTGTCAAATTAAATTCATATATTTAAAAATTTATTCATAAAATTCTTTATGAGAACTAAATTTTAACAAAGAACATTCTATTATTTAATAAATTATTTATTTTTTAATTTAAATAATTGAACTTTTCTAGAATTTTCCAATAAAAATTGATTTAAAAATGAATTAACGGATAATCGTTTTATTATTATTCATGAAAGTAATTGAATTATTGCCACGAATTTTATTACATTTTTTAAAAATAATTTAATTTTTTTGAGAAATTTTTACTGCTTGTAAAAATAATTGAATTCTTGTGAAGGATTTTTTTAAGATTTTTGTAAATAATTAACCTATTCTGAAAAATGTTACGGTAATTTAAATTATTACAAAACATGAAGAAGGCGATCAATCCGAGTCGGAGATTCCAAGTGATCGCCTTCTTCATGTTTTGTAATAATATTCTTATAAGTTGTTCAATTTAAAAAGGTTTGAATTTGAATGTTTCGAAGAATTTTAATTCCTACAGAAAAATAATAATGATTAAATATTTATTTAAAAAAGAAGTTATTGATGTTTTTAGATAATTTTACAATTAATGAAATTTGTAAATAAATGTAATAGAACATTTTTTCTTGATTATCTAATAATTTTTAGAGTGAATCAGAATATTCTTTAGGGTCAGGGAAAAGTGAGAATTTTGTCTGGAAATCAGGGGAAAATAAAATTAAATATTTGTGGCAACCCTGTAAAAATAGCATTTGTTCATAAAATATTCACTTTCAGAATTGGCGCAACAAATTCAGCAAGTGGCGTCAGATTTCGGCGCCTCGTCCCAAGTGAGAAACACCTGTATATTCGGAGGTGCTCCCAAAGGACCGCAGGCGAGAGATTTAGAGCGCGGAGTGGAAATTTGCATAGCAACGCCCGGACGTTTAATAGACTTTTTAGAGAGAGGGACGACAAATCTTCGTCGTTGCACCTACTTGGTATTGGACGAGGCAGACAGAATGCTCGACATGGGTTTCGAGCCGCAAATTAGAAAAATAATTGAACAAATCAGACCCGATAGGCAGACGCTCATGTGGTCCGCGACATGGCCAAAGGAAGTGCGAAATTTGGCCGAGGAATTTTTAACCGACTACATTCAAATTAACATTGGCTCACTGCAATTGGCGGCAAATCACAATATTCTACAGATTGTCGATGTCTGCGAGGAGTATGAGAAGGAGGGGAAACTAATGAAACTCCTGGAGGAAATTTCAAATGAACCGGAGAACAAGACAATCATCTTTGTGGAAACTAAGAGGAAAGTCGATGATATTACGAGGGCTATTAATAGGTACGGATGGCAGGCAATAGGTATTCATGGGGATAAGAGTCAACAAGAGAGAGATTACGTTTTAAATCGTAAGTCAATTATTATTTCTGGATTTTTTTCGTTATATTACAGGGTGACCAATTCATCGAGAAATCTGACAAAACGGTTACTTTTTCCCTGATCGGAAATAATAATTCAATTGAATATTGAAGTTTTTTTATTGAAAAGTGTTTTCTTTTTAAATAAAAAACACTGGTTATTTTCAGAGAAAAAACAAATATTTAATTTCGAACTTATTAATTATATTTCATTAAAAAAGATTAAATGTTCTTTTGCAAATAAGGAAATTCAGGAAAAAACCAGAGAATTTAATAAAAAATACTGGAAAAATATTCAATTTATTCAATTTAAATATATTGAAAAAATGTAATTTAATTTTAATTTCTTTCTGACAAATAATTATTGAATTTTACATACTTGAAATTCAATTTAATAATTTTAAATAATTTCAACAAGAATTCAATTATTTATAATTTTTTTTACAAATTTTTACGCAATAATTACAATATTTACAATAAATAATAAAAATTTCGTAGGATTTCAATTATTTTCATAACTAATAACAATTTTATAGAAATTCAATTATTTACAAATTTTTTACTCATTTCTTAGCAATAATTCAATTATTTACATAAAAAATATTAATTTCGTAGGAATTCAATTATTAACAAATTTTTTTATTATTTTCTTCGCAATAATTCAATTATTTATAAATTTATTAAATTTTTTCGCAATAATTTAATTATTTACTAGTTTCTTATAATTTTCTTAGCAATAGTTCAATTATTATTAATATTAATAAATTTCTTTGCAAAATTTCAATTATTTTCATAAATAATAAAAAGTTCTCAGGAATTCAATTATTTACAAAATTTAAAAAAATTTCTTTGCAATAATTCAATTATTCCTAAATTTTTAAAACATTTCTTCGCAATAATTCAATTATTATAAAAAACAATAAAAATTTCACAGAAATTCAATTATTTACATTTTTTAAAATAAATTTCTTGACAATTTTTTAACTATTTTTATAAATAATAATAATTTTATAGAAATTCAGTTAGTTACAAATTTTTTGCACATTTCTTAGCAATAATTCAATTATTTTCATAATAAATAACAATTTTGTAGAAATTCAATTACTTACAAATTTTTTACACATTTCTTCGCAATAATTTAATTATTAACCAATTTTATTATAAATTTCTTCACAATTTTTCAATTATTTTCATAAATAATAACAATTTTATAGAAATTCAATTACAAATTTTTTACAAATTTTTTTGCAATAATTCAATTATTGTCATAAAAAAATATAAATTTCGCAGGAATTCAATTATTAACAAATTTTTCATGAATTTCTTCGCAATAATTTAATTATTTATAACATTTTTTACAAACTTTTTCGCAATAATTCAATTATTTCCAAAAATAATAAAATTTTCACAGGAATTCAATTATTTAGAAATTTTTTATAAATTTCTTCGCAATAATTCAATTGTTTATAAATTCTTTAAATTTCTGCGCAATAATTGAATTACTTACAAATTTGTTAATAAGTTTTTTTCTATAATATTATTTTCACAAATAATAAAAATAATAAATATTTGACTTAATTAGAATAAAAGTGATATGAAGGATATTAAAATAATTTTTTAAATTCTAAATAGATCGAAAAGATGAAGAGGAGAAAAATTTTGTTTTTCTTAGAAAATAAGTTTTTTAAAAACCTCATTTTGCATTAATATCAATTCGTTTTTCTATAATAATTTATAAGTATAGCTATTTTTACATTTTTAAATGTTAAATCAATATTACTAAAGTTATTATTTATACAGATTGAATTTCAGAAAGTTTCCAATTAAAATTTTATAGCAAATTTGAGTTAAAAATTCTAAAACAGTTTTTTTTTGTAACATTTTTATTTACAATTTTCTGAAATTAGTCGTATTTTTAACAAATACAAAATTTAATTGCAAATTGTTAAATTATTCCTAATTTTATGAAATTGTCTTGTAAGGAAGTGGTTTTTAAAATATATTTTACGTTTAGGTGAACTTTTTGGTGAAATCATTGCATTTTTAAGTAACTTTCTTAAAAAAAAGGTGAAAAATATTTGAATCAAAGAATTTTAGAATTAAAATTTCCAGAAAATTGAATTCAGTTCAGAAAAATAATTTTTGAGAATTTTATTGAATTTCTTTATGACTGGGAAAAATAATTCATGTCCGGGACTTGTTTTTACTTAAAAAAAGGATCCTAAAGTTCTGAACGTTCAAATAAACGAAATTTATTTATTTCTTCTGAAAATTAAAATTATATTGCAATTATTTTGCTTCACTATACAAAAAAATTAATTACTGAGCTTGTGAACGTAAAATTTTAGTTTATAAATTTTTTTATCATTAGTAATTTATTAAAATATCTTCAATAAGAAATATTTCCTTCATTTGAACGTTCAAAACTTGGTGATCATACTAAAAAGAAAAAAGGGGTCACTCTGTAATTATTATTCTCAATTTGATCTCTACTTTAAATGTTAATTGAATATGAAAAATATATTAATTAAATAATATTCCTTTCAGAATTCCGAGGTAGCAGGTCTGCTATTTTAGTAGCAACAGATGTCGCAGCTCGCGGTTTAGGTGAGATTACAAATTTAGAGCAATCGTATGATGTAAGGGTCAGGCTGTGATGGTTATTAATTTAATTTAATTACTCGCGTAATTCACAATAGTTGAAATGTGGTATCGGACAACGGCATGTGCCAGACTGAATTGACACTCATATTCCAACAGCGTGAATGCAGTTTAATGGTAAAAATGCTTTTCAAAAGAAATATACACCTATATAGATAAAAAAAAAGGTGAATTGAATTCAACGATTGGATTTTGGATCTCAAGTCTGAGCAAAAGTAAATATTTTTTTCCCTTTCTAACAGATTCAAGATTCAGATTTATCATTGAGGAGAAAAGTGGCTAATTTTATTTTTATACATTAACAAATTAGTTTAGGTAGATTCCAGATATCTTCTCAGTGTCGAAAATTCTTTTTCAGTCTCGAAAATTTATTGAAAAGTATTTGTTTTTAATTCGCGTTTGTTGAATGTTGAACAAAAAAAATTGAACTGAAAAGTAATCTGGAATATTTCAGCGAAAATGTAAGTAAATGATGAAAAATTAGTGGAGATAATATGAGAGTTGTAACATTTAATTAGAGAGTTTAACATTTTTAATTAATCTGATCAAGGCGTCTTGTCAGTCTGGTAATAACTTGCTGTTCTATATTTTTTTTTCAGAGGCACATGCGACGGAGTTTTATCAATGATAACAACTCTGGAGAGCTTGATTTGGAATAATTAAAAAAAATGGGGCGTGACTTCGCCCCTTCTATCAACAAGCTAATCTAGCGCTGTGCCTCAGCTTCCCGTGCCACTCAAAAAAAAAAAAAAAAAAATTATACACTCTCACTCTGTACCTGCGACGGTCCAAAGTATGGAAGTTTTTTTTAGTGTTAGGGCATCCAACATGAGATGGCCGCAACCTGTGGAGTTTCTTTAAACCCTTTAGCTCAGGTAGTTGACTCATGGCATCAAGTTTCTCTGCAATACTCAATTTTCTTATGCAAAAAAAAGAAGAAGAATCATTTCATTGAAAAGTGACATTCATGAAGAACTTCAATTCAACATTGAAACAGGAATTGAGATTATTCATGATTGCGTTCATTCGTGAAATGATTTCTTTACATAACGATTTTCTTTGTCAAAAAATTTGGTTTTGTTCTGAAATAGTGGAAGATTTAATGGAAATCAAACTCTTTTGTAGATTCTAAGGGATGAGAAAATTTCTTTTGAAATTGAGATTGCAAAACTGTGTCTTGATGCCGAGTGTTTGACAGATTTATAGATGCTGTATTGGTACAGTATGTGCTCCAACTTCAAGAAAACAAGGAACAGATTTTCAATTATCAGGAAAGGTCCATACTTTGGTGCGGGAGAGAAGGGTGTTTGAGTCCCTAAGACTAAATGTTGGAGCTCGCTACCTGTTGAGCGAGACTCCTTGACAACCATCTGAGCTCTGATTCCTCTACATTTTCAAAAAAATGTATTTACATTTCCAGCCTTTGACAAAAACAGGTAATTAAATAATACACTTGCTCTTTGTGGTCAACTTAGCATGTCTCCAGAGTCACAAATAGGATTTAATAATTAGCTCAAAGGGTTTTCTTTCTCTATCTAGAAATTTTCGCTTTTTTCACTATTCGATTATTTATCATTCAGTTTCTATTTTTCCTTTCTGCGAATCAATCGGTTTTCATTATATTTGTTTCTATTTATTCGGTTTCTATTTTTGTTTTTATTTATTCGGTTTGTATTTTTGTTTTTATTAATTCGGTTTTCTATTTAACTATTCGGTTTGAATTTTTGTTTTTATTAATTCGGTTTTCTATTTAACTATTCGATTTCCATTTATTTGTCTGTCTGTGTTTCTATTTATTAATCCTATTTGTAGACGGAATTTTTTTCTAACAAGTTTCTTATGAAATAATAATCAATTTTTTTTCTCACTGCTTGCTTAGTATTCGCTTTCTAAGTTGATTAAAACCACAAAGAAACAAGTAATGCGTTATTTTTGAGTGACTCGAGTTTTTGTGTAGATGTGGAAGATGTGAAATTTGTTATAAACCTGGACTACCCGTCCAACTCGGAAGACTATGTTCACCGAATTGGAAGAACTGGTCGATCGCAACGTACCGGCACTGCTTATGCTTTCTTCACGCCGGCCAACGCACACAAGGCCAATGATTTGATTCAAGTTCTTGAAGAAGCAAAGCAAGTGGTTAATCCAAAATTGTACGAATTGTCAAGAAATCCAGGAATGTACAAACGTGAGTATAAATTTCTTTAAATTCAGGAGTTTCGCTCTCGTCTACTAAAAATCTACTGTTTACTATTTTCCTTTACGTTCTGATACTGTTTGGATGCATTTTTTAGATTTTATGCATTAAAAGCTACTATTTCTGTCTTTTCTTTTAGAGAATTTCCACTACTTTAAATTCGCTAATACTAAAAATCCAAAAACTGTTCTTGTAAATTTTAAGCAAATTCTTTAAAACGATTCAATTATTCTAAAAAAAATTTCGAAATTCCGTTATTTTTAATATATATATATTTTTAAGAAAAGTTGTTATTTAAAACAATTTTTACAAGATTTTTAAGAAAAATCAAATTATTTTAAAAAATAACCAAATTTATCACAAAAATTCAATTCATTATAAAAATTTCACAAATAACAGAAATTTTACAGGAATTCAATTATTCACAATTTTTTGTGAATTTCTTCGCAATAATTCAATTATTTACAAATTTATTATAAATTTCTTCCCATGAATTCAATTATCAAAAATAATAAAAATTTCATAGGAATTCAATTATTTTCAATTTTTAAAATAAATTTCTTCATAATTCTTTAATTATTTTCATAAATATTAACAATTTTTTACAAATTTGTTACACATTTCTTAGCAAAAAATTCAACTATTTTCATAAAAAATATAAATTTCGTAGTCATTCAATTATTGACAAATTTTTTATAAATTTCTTCGCAATAATTCAATTATTTGCAAATTTTGATAAATTCCTTCGCAATATTCCAATTATTTTCATAAAAATATCAATTTTGCAGTAATTCAATTATTGACAAAATTTTTATAAATTTTTTCGCAATAATTAAATTCTGTTTATAATTTTTTTTTAAATTTGTTGGCAACAATTCAATTATTTACAAATTTATAATAAATTCTATTGCAATAATTCAATTATCTTCATAAATAATAAAAATGTTACTGGAATTCAATTAATTACAATTTTTTTCTAAATTTCTTCTCAAGAATTCAATTATTATCAAAAATAATAAAAATTTTATAGAATTCAATTCTTTACAATTTTTATAATAAATTTCTTCACAATTTTTCAATTATTTTCATAAATAATAACAATTTTATTGAAAATTAATTATTTTTAAATTCGTTACACATTTCTTCGCAATAATTCAATTATTTACATATTTTTTTATAAATTCCTTCGCAATAATTCAATTATTTTCATATAAAATATCAATTTTGCTGGAATTCAATTATTTATAAATTTTTTAAAAATTTGTTGGCAATAATTTAATTACAAATTTATTATGAATTCTATTGCAATAATTCAATTATCTTCATAAATAATAAAAATTTTACTGGAATTCAATTCTTTACAAATTTTTTATAAATTTCTTCCCAAGAATTCAATTATTATCAAAAATAATAAAAATTTTATAGGAATTCAATTCTGTACCATTTTTAAAATAAATTTCTTCACAATTTTTCAATTATTTTAATAAATAATAACAATTTTATAGACAATTAATTATTTTCAAATTCGTTACACATTTCTTCGCAATAATTTTAACATAATTCTTGGCAACTATTTATATATTTTCATAAATAATAAAATTCATCGCAGGATTGCAATTATTATTTATTTTTAATACAATTTTACAAGAATTGTTTAAAAATGTATTTTTTTTTTAAATTTAACTTTTAAGTCTTTAAAAAATTTGGAAAATTCTTTTAGATATTAATAAAAAATTTTCCCAAATTATTCCCGAAAATTGTATAATTTTGACATTTTGACGCATTTTAAGAAATTTCTTTAAAAAATTCAATTACTTTCATAAATAACAATTTGGCATCACAAGAATTCAATTATTTTCATAAATAACAATTTTGAATCACATTAATTTAATTTATTTTTAAAAGTAATATAATTCTACGAAAAAATGTAATTATTATTTAAGAAAAATTCCAATAAAATCGTTCCCAAAAATTCAATTATTGTCAGAAATTTTAATTGACTTCTTTGTAAAATTTAATTATTTTTAAATACATTTCGAGCAATTCAATGATATTTAATATTTAATATTTCCATAAAATTTCCAAACAGAATTTAATTATTTAAAAATTTTTTTTGTTAAAATCTTCGTAAGAATTCAGTTCTTTTTTAGTGAATAATAAAAATTTCTCACGAATTCAATTATTTAAATTATAATAGTTTCCAGAAAATTGTTCGTAAGAAGGCAATTTTAGAAAAATTGTTATAAAATTCTTAGTTAGGAATTAAACTATTTTTTATAAATATTTCTATTCCTTTGATGAATAATAAAATTCGTTGCAGGAATTAAACTATTTTTTATAAATATTTTAATTTCTTAGATGAATAATAAAATTCGTTGCAGGAATTCAATTTATCAACATCAGGATAAGAAAGAAGTGAATATTTTTTCAAACATTAGGAAGAAGTCACAAAACTAGAAAATGTGAAGTTTTTTCGAAATTTTTGCTGAAATTATTCTCTGCTTATTTTCAGGTGGCAGATTTAGTGGCGGAAGGTCAAGTGGTGGAGGTAGTCGAGGCGGAAGTAGCCGAGGAGGCAGTAGTCGTGGCGGCACGGGCGGTGGACGAGGAGGAAGCGGTATGCGAGGAGGTCGAGATAATAACGACCGAGGAAGTGGAAGATTTGACCGTGGAAACGCAGGTGGCGGAGATCGAGGGAAATGGGGCGGCGGTGGAAGTTCTGGTAAATCAAAATTCATCCCTGAATTTCTCAGGCAAAAATATTAACATTAACTGTTCTAAACAAGAAATTAATTTCTAAACAGAAAATTAATTTCTAAACAGAAAATTAATTTCTAAGCAGAAAATTAATTTCTAAACAAAAAATTAATTTCTAAACACAAAATTAATGTCTAAACAGAAAATTAATTTCTAAGCAGAAAATTAATTTCTAAACAGAAAATTAATTTCTAAACAGAAAATTAATTTCTAAACAGAAGATTAATTGCTAAACAGAAAATTATTTTCCAAACAGAAAATTATTTTCTAAACAGAAAACTATTTTCTTGACAGAAAATTAATTTATAAACAGAAAATTAATTTCTAAATATGACTTTTTGGCCAAAAATAAAACTTACATTTCTTTAAATATTGTGTAAAATTGTTAATAGGGGGAATGGGCGGCGGTGGATACGGAAACAAATCCTATTCGCAAAATAGTTACGGCGGAAGTGGAAGCGGCAGTGGAGGTTATAGTCAAAACGGCAGCGGATATGGAAATAGTGGCGGCGGTGGCGGAGGCAGTAGTGGCAATTACAGGCAACAAAATGGCTATTAAAGAAAAAGAGACCTTGAAAAGATATTCTTTTAAATATCTCAAAAAAAGAAATCCGACCATGGAATTGAATTCCATGTTCGATGCTTTGCAATATAAAGCATACCAGTTGCCCTAAATAATTCTATATAACTTTTAATTCATAGGTAGATAATGGCGGCTGTGTATATTCATTTTTTTTCCTATAAACTTTACAAGTATAAACCTTTTTTCCTCCAAATGACGATAATACAAAGAAAAACTTCTTTTCCATACAAAAAAAAAAGACTCGAAAAATTTAATCTTCGCCATTAATTTTTTTCCACTCGTTTTTATTTTAATAATAATAATAATAAAATAATGTAAAAATGACAAGATAAAAATATCTTCCGGAAGTGAGTCTAAATGTAGAACATTGTACTCTAATTCACTCATCTCATAGAATATCGTTTCTATAACTTCTTCTATTTTCACGTTCTTTGTTTTTAATCTTGGAGATTATTTTTTATTTTCAAAAAGTATAAATATTTTTCTCAATTTTGGTTAACATCAAAAATTTATCAATATTACGGGAAAAAAAAATTGTATTTTGTTTTCATTTACGTTTTTTAAAAACAAAATGTAACGCATTGTATGTATTACATTATAGAATATTTTATACTTTTAGTTTAAAATACATAAGAGGAAGTGAATAGTTATAAAAAAAAATGTAAGGAGAATAATAAAAAGATATCGTATTAATATGGATTGAAAAATTGTTGCATTCCTTCTAATATCTTAATTACTTGGTTATGAAAATATGTGACTTTAATTATTGTACATTTTTACGCGTACTCATTGATAAGAAGTAAAAAAAAAAAGATTCTCGTGAGTGTTATATCAGGAGAGTTTAAACTCTTCATTCCATTGGAGGGAATTTTATTATCTAGAATCATTCGATGTGGTTCGATCAATTCTTTTTTTTCTCTTTTTCCAATAAACTTCGGGGAAATTCTTAAGCTAACACAATATGTTCTATTTAATCGTGTTAAATTTCCTAATAGACAATGACTCATGTTGTGTCTAGAATTTCAGAAAGAGTTCATGTTCCAGTTTCACATGTAGTCAATAAACAATGACTGGAATTATTCAATTCTTTTTTCTCTATTATTGTTAATAAAGTATTATTATTCTATCTGGTTCAATAATAGCTTACAGTAATAGTTTACAATAATAGTTTACAATAATAGTTTACAATAATAGTTTATAATAATAGCTTCCAATAATAGTTTACAATAAGTTTCCAATATTAGTTGACAATAGTTGATTTTTTCTTTTTTTTCTCTCATGACTAATAGACTTATTAATCAGTAATTAGAGAATTATCGATTTGACAATTTTCCTATTAAATTGATATTAAATTTGTAACATTTTTTAAATACTATTTTTTATTAATTTACTTTTTAATACTTTTTACAATGTTAATTTTTCTTAATATAAATTTGTTAACATCTTTTCATGTCTTTTAATATTTTTTAAATTACATTTTCAATACAGTAAAATAGGTATATACTGTATATTAATATAAGTTTTTGTTTTTTAATGATGAAGATTAACTCGAAGACAATTAGCGAGATATTGTTTCTATACACAAATTATTAATAATATATAGATTAAAAAATGTGTATAGAAACAATAATAAATAATTGAAGAATCGCCTCTGTTGATGATGTTTAATGACGTCGATCAATGAAGGTCAAAGAGTGGGAGTACTGCAAATTTGGACTACAACATTCCGGTAGTGTACTGTATAGGAAAATTTTAATTTTACGCCTGTGTTGGTCTGTTGGGCTGCGCATGTTTCAAAGCCGTACAAGCCACACACAACACTGTGATATTTGACGAAACAGTGATGCGTTGTATATTGAGGTGTGCGGTTGTCGTGTCAGACCGACTTTAAGGTTATAAATTCTCCAAAAGCAAATATCTTATTTGATAAATGAATATTGTTGATAATTACAATTTTATCATTCGTTTATAAAATTTACCAACTTTCTCAAGTCGAAGAATGTCGGAAAAGAAAGCGGAAGTTCGTGTTTGGTGCGATGGATGGTAAGTCTATTAAACAATTCTTTTCTAAATGTTGGTTTTGAAACTGTATTTTTACAAATTTTGAAATTTTTCTTCTCTACTATAATTTCTGTTTTTTTTTTTAAATATAAAAATTGTCGTTTTTCCTAAAGTTCAGTTATCTGTTAGTTAGTCAGTTGTTTTTAAATAGTTTGTTTAAATATTTTTTTGTTTTGTTATTATACAGTAGCATTGGAACTCTATATCTTTGATAATATGCAAATTATCTGGTAAACCATGAATACTTTTAGTATATTTGTATCATTTGTATGCAGAGGCTCAATCAATTTTTAGTGCTAAGGTTATGACTATAGTTTCGTCTTTATCACCTTGGACATATTAACAGCAGATTTTAACGATTTTTATAGCAAAAAATTGAATTAAAAGAATGTATTTTTGTGTATTTATTTTTTAAAATCAACGTAAAAAATGGTTCGCGTTTTGGAAGTGGAAATTTTTCTGCAATTGCAATTGAAAGAACGTTAAATTGATTAATACTTTTCCAACTTAAGTTGACTTCATTAACTTCATTTCTGGTTCATTGAAGAAGTGAAAATGTTAAATTATCACGCGATTTTCATGATAATTAACGAGATTGTCCTTATACTGACATTTATTTTTTAATTGATTTCAGCTATGATATGGTGCACTTTGGTCATGCGAATTCACTACGTCAGGCGAAAGCTTTAGGCAATTATTTAGTTGTCGGCATTCATACTGACGAGGAAATTTCAAAGCATAAAGGTCCTCCTGTCTTTACCCAAGAGGAAAGGTAAGAATCACAATTTTTCCTAATTTACAAGCTCTTGAATAAATAAATTAAAATAAAAGGTAAAAATCACAATTTTTCCTAATTTACAAGCTCTTGAATAAATAAATTGAAATAAAAAAAATTTAATCTCAAAGTTAAAAAAAAATTTAAACTTGAACTTTAGTAAAGCAGGTAAACTATTAAATATAAAATAATAAATATTCAAGAATGTCGAGGAATTAAAAAAAATTCATTTAAAAAATTGAAAAAAAAACGAAGAAAAAGATTCTTAACATAATCTTGAAAAAAAACCTGTTTTATAAAATTTTAATGGAACACACGCATGTTTCGTGAATCAGCGAAATAGCTCATAAATTGCATTACATGATAAATTGTTTCATATTATTCAAAGTTGAAGTATGTGAGTTCGTTTTATCGTATGCGTAAATATTTCCTATTAAATTTTTCCGTCTTTAATGCATATACACTGAAATTGCAGAATGAATTGTTTTCAGATAGACCTTGAATTGAAAATTTTCAATTTATCGTCTCAATGAATTGTTTTGTTATTTATAAATTGGGGAATTTTATTTCTTCTTTTTTTTGTATTTTCAGATATAAAATGGTTCGTGGTATTAAGTGGGTGGATGAAGTAGTGCAAGGTGCTCCCTATGTTACGACTTTGGAAACTTTGGATAAATATAATTGCAACTTTTGTTGTCATGGTGATGACATCACAATGACAGCGGATGGCGTGGACACTTATCATCTCGTGAAAGCCGCTGATCGTTACAGGTTATTATTTGGAATGAAATTAAAAATTGTGATGTTGGAACTTATCAACTGGAACGTGTTTATCAGTATATTTATTTTTTTTTTGCAGTTTGTATTTTTTACTTTCTGTATCTTCCGTATTTTGCATTTCATATATTTTTTACTTTCTGTATTTTATATTTTCTGTATTTTTTACTTTCTGTATTTCGTATTTTTTGTAATTTTTAACTTTCTCAGGGCTCGGATTGTGCGACATTTTCGACTATTTTCGTCTTTTTTAAGGAAATGCGACTTTTTTCGACTTTCTTGTGAAAAGATGCGACTAATCGACTTTTCCGAGTTTTTTTTAGTAAAATGCGACTGAAATTTTTTAAATTTTCAGAAAATTAAAGTTAAAGGAAAAAGTTTTAGTAAAAAAAATGTTTCGTTAAGTTTTTTTACAGATGTCTTTCAAATTTTTCAAAAAGCATCAATAACTTCTTTTTTAAATAAATATTTAGTTACTATTTTTCCATAAGAATTAAAATTCTTCAAAAGATTCAAATTCAAACCTTTTTGAAATTAAACTACTTATAAAAAATTGTTATAAAACATAAAGACATATCTTCATGTTTTATAATAAATAAAGATGACCGAGTGAGAAATTCACTATTTTATGTTATAAGATTTTATTTTAAAAAAAGAATTTAAAAATAATTGAATTTCTAGGATGAATTTTTTTATTTATGAAGATAATTAAAATTTTGATAATAATTTTCTTAAAATTCTTTCCAAATAATTTAATTTCTACGAAGAATTTTATTACTTTTGAAATTAAATGATTTTCGAGGATGAATTTTATTATTTATAAAGATAATTACAAATCTAGAGAAATAAATAATTGAAATTCTGACAAGAATTTTATTAAAATTCTTTGAAAATAATTTAATTACAGAGAAGAATTTTGATAATTTTAAAGATAATTAAATTTATGAACATATTTTTTTTAATGTTTAAAATTAATTGAATTTTGAAGAAAAATTTTGATATTTGTAAAGATAATTGAATTTTTGAACATATATTTTTTTAAAATGTTTAAAAGTAATTGAATTTTGGAGAAAAATTTTGATATTTATAAAGATAATTGAATCTTTGGACATATATTTTTGTAAATGTTAAAAAGTAATTGAATTTTGATAAAGAATTTTGATATTTATAAAGATAATTGAATCTTTGAACATATATTATTGTAAATGTTTAAAAGTAATTGAATTTTGATGAAGAATTTTGATATTTATAAAGATAATTGAATTTTTGAACAGTTTTTGTTTTAAATGTTTAAAAGTAATTGAATTTTGAAGAAGAATTTTGATATTTATAAAGATAATTGAATCTTTGAACATATATTTTTGTAAATGTTTAAAATTAATTGAATTTTGAAGAAAAATTTTGATATTTATAAAGATAATTGAATCTTTGAACATATATTTTTGTAAATGTTTAAAAGTAATTGAATTTTGAAGAAGAATTTTGATATTTATAAAGATAATTGAAATTTTGAGAATTTAAAAAAAAAATTTGAAAATAATTGAAATTCTGCGGAGAATTTTATTAGTTTTGAAAATAATTGAATTTCCATGATGAATTTTATTATTTATAAAATTTTGACGAGAAATTTAAAAAAAAATTTTTGAATATAATTGAATTTTTGCGAAGAATTTCATTCTTTTTGAAAATAAATGAATTTTAGAGAAGAATTTTATTATTTATAAAGATAATTGAAGTTATGACAGGCATTTTATTAATTTTTTTTTAATAATTGAATTTTGGAAAAGAATTTTATTATTTATAAAAATAATTTAAATTTTAAACAGATTTAAAAAAAAAATGTTAAAAATACCTGATTAAATTTTTGCCGTGCATTTTATTAAATTTTATTAAATATTATTCTAGATTGTTTGATGTTAAAGTATGTGTTAGCTAGAGATCTGATTTTTTTTACAATTTTGACAATTTCGTGTTTCCTTTTTGGCGTTTTTTTCCTAAAATTTCATTCGACTTTTTTCCGACTTTTTCGGAAATTTTATGCGACTTTTCGTGACTTTTGTTGTGAATTTATGCGACTAAAGCGACTTTTTTTGAGTCTTAAAGACGATCCGAGCCCTGCTTTCTGTATTTTCCGTATTTTGTATTTTTATACTTTGCATTCTCTGTATTTTTCGTATTTTTATATTTTGTATTTTCCGTATTTTTTTATTTTGCATTTTCTGTACTTTTATATTTTGCATTTTCTGTATTTTCCGTATTTTTATATTTTGCATTTTCTGTATTTTTTACTTTCTGTATTTTCCGTATTTTTATATTTTTTATTTTCTGTATTTTTTACTTTCTGTATTTTCCGTATTTTTATATTTTTTATTTTCTGTATTTTTTACATTCTGTATTTTTTACTTTCTGTATTTTTTACTTTTCATTTTTAGTTTTTTTACTCTCTGTATTTTTTACTTTTCATTTTTAGTTTTTTTACTTTTTTTATTTTTTATTTTTCATTTTTTAGTTTTTTACTTTTTGTGTTAATAATTTTCCGCATTTTTTGTTCTGCATTTCCACAATTTCGTATTTATGCTTTAAATTTCCTGGCAGAGAGGTTCAGCGAACTGCCGGGGTTTCGACGACGGACCTCGTGGGGCGAATGCTTTTAATGACGAGACAACACTTCAAGCAGGGAGACAGCGAATACAGTGTTGATCGTGAGCCAAGCAAAAGTATGGGACAAGATAAGACGGCTCGAAGTCCATGGACCGGATGCTCGAAATTCCT
Source organism: Leptopilina drosophilae (assembly GCA_032873175.1). Classification (NCBI taxonomy): domain Eukaryota; kingdom Metazoa; phylum Arthropoda; class Insecta; order Hymenoptera; family Figitidae; genus Leptopilina; species Leptopilina drosophilae. The sequence continues at coordinate 6,731,584 of CM065479.1, forward strand.
GCCAACGACACAGAAAATCATTCAATTCAGCGACGGAAAGAGTCCCCAGCCAGACGATAAAGTCGTCTACGTGGCCGGTGCTTTTGATCTCTTTCACGTTGGTCACTTGGACTTTTTGGAAGTGGCGAAAGAAGAGGGCGACTATCTCATCGTTGGTCTACACACAGATCCCGCTGTAAATAAATACAAAGGGGGCAATTATCCAATTATGAATCTTCACGAGAGAGTTCTCAGCGTCCTAGCCTGTAAAGTGAGTATTTTTTTTCGATTATATGGACCTTAAAGTCAATTTGAGATCTGCAAAAGAAAGATTTATTTTTCTCTAATACTATTTGTGTTTTCAATTTTAGTTTGTAAACGAAGTCGTGATAGGAGCGCCTTACGAAGTGACGAAGGAATTAATGGAGCACTTTAACGTGTCAATTGTCTGTCATGGAAAGACGCCAATAGTTCCTTGTGAGAATGGCGCCGATCCCTACGCAGAGCCCAAGAGGCAAAACAAATTTAAATTGGTCGACAGTGGCAATAGCATGACAACGGAAAAAATTGTCGAAAGGATCATTCTTCACAGGTGAGTTTTTTTTCGCCACTTTAAATGCAACGTAACACTCATTTTCTCTTTCTCATTATTAAATACTATTTTTGCCATTAATATTATTTTTTCCAATTGTTTATATTGTTAATATTTTATTAATTTATTCACAATTTTATTTATTGTTGCTTGCTCCTTTTTTTATCCAAAATTGTTTTCAGTTTTTCACTGAAAAATTTGTTTTTCAACACCCATTTGTAGGTCTGAGGAACTTCGAACAATCATTAAGAATTTGAACTCGAAAAGATAATATCCATCTTCCTGTTTTGTACAATTAACATATTTTGATTTTTACAATAAATGTCTTTTTTTCGTAATGCTAACGCTTTTTAATTTCTTTTTTATTCATCCATTATTATTATTTGTGGAATCATTCTTCAAGGGATATGTAAAAATAAGGAAAAAACGAGAATGACTGTTTTTCATTTATTTGCGTATTCCAAAGATTAATTCCTATTCTATATTATTTAATTAGCGTATAATTGCAGGTTAAAATTTGAAGATAGAAATTTAAGGAAGGAGAAAAAAGAAATTGCCGCCTATGAAGCATTCATCGAGTCTCAAAAGAAAGCGAAAGCCGAATGATTTTTATGATGGAATTATTTGTAAATATGAATCTACCTACGTTAATTTTTTTCCTATTTATTACGTGACTTATGAAAGTTATATTTTTTTCTATTTTTAAACAAAAAAAAAGAACTTTTAGTCTTAATTCTAATTTAATAAAATTTAATATTTCATTTCAATTAAGTTGTATTAGATTTAATTAAATTTAATTTCAATTAAATTATATTAGATTTAATTAAATTTAATTTCAATTAAATTATATTAGATTTAATTAAATTTAATGTCAATTGAATTAAATTAGATTTAATTATTTAATTAAATTTTCAATTTGCGAGTTGAATGTACAACTGGAAACTATATTCTACTAAAGTGAAAGCTAGATCGTTTTTTAAAATCAATTTTTTCGAATATAACGAGTAAATTATTCGACTCATGTGTTCGAGAAATATTTTTTTTATTGTGTAAATTGTTTAATGTACGTAAATCACCATGTGACTGAAAAAGTAAATTTTTAAACTACCTCTTTCTCGTCGAGAGAATTTTTAGAGAACGTTGTGTAACTAATATGAAGTACCAGATAAAAGGATCATATCAAAATCAAGAAAATAACGACTAGAATTTTTGCGACTACACGTTTTTAATTTAATTACAATAATAAAATTTTCCATAAGGAATATTTTTTTCAAATCCATTTTGGACTTTTAGAAAATAATGAGTTTATCAAAAAACTGCATTTTCGAGAATAACTCTTCTAATTTTTACTTGAATCAAAATTACCTTTAAGACAATTCAAAAAAATTATATTAATTTATTTTATTTAGTTGTATATCCATAAAATTGTGCTCTGGTAGCAAATATTACTTTAAGGAAATATGTTATCGAATTCTATTTTTATTTACGCAAAAAAAAAACAATTTTTTTGACAGAAAAATAAAGACAGTTTGTGGAAATTTTTTATTTTTAATAATAATTTAAATAAATATAAAAATCTTATCACTACAGTTTATTATTCGTTCACTATTCATTTAAACTTTCTTGTGTTCAAGACTGTTTTGGCGCACACTTATCAATAAATTATGTAATAAATTATTATGTAGAAAAAAATGTCATATTCATGATGTGCTTAATTTGTACCAAAAAAAAAAATGATTTATATATGTACAGAGTTTATTACTAAAACAGTTTTAAAGCTTAAATTCTCTCTATTCATCAAACAAATAAGTATTTAACAATTTTTTTTACTAATAAACTCTAAATTCAATATTGCATCAAAAAATACCTTCAGGTCACGAAATAGCATTGCGTTATTTGGAGAAAAAAAATCAGTACAGTATTTGTCATATTAAAACAAACATAATATAATACTCCATTTTTAGAGAGAAGATTTGTCTTAAAAATTAGTTTTTAATTGTGTTTAATTAAACAAAAAAATATCTCAGTTTATAAGAAAATAAAACCACCAAAGATTTTACGAATGATTTTCATTTTTTTTTTGTTGAATATTTGAAAAACTTGGGTATTATTGTATAGTTGATCGGGCAGTGTATCCGGACGATGGTTCGTAATATTTTCTAGCACGATCTCTGACAAGTTCGTCGATGGTTTTATTGTGAGGTAATTGGGAAATACTTTGGAGACGAGACGCCAGATAGCACATAATTAGAGCAGAAAGGACCAACAAGGCTCCAAGGCCTGTGGCTACGTAAAGGAAACTTCCACAACTGCTTTCGAAACCTGATGTCATCCTGTCGTAAACATCTAAAAATATCAAATTAATTTTATTCGTTTATAGAAAAAAAAAACGTGAGTCGGGAAAATGTTTAAAAGAAAATTATTGAAAGTGAAGAAGTAAATTTATTTTACGATTTATGGGGAAAAAATGCATCGAGAATTGTAAAATATTTGAAAAAAAACTTACCGTCTGGCATCATGACTGTATACTCGATATTTTCCTTGAATTTTGTGAAAGGAGTCGAATCATTGTATTTTTGAATTAATCTCTCAACCCTCGGGAAGGACAAATCTTTCTCCGCATCTTCCTTTTCGGACGTTCTTCTCCTGCGCTTTCCGTGTCCTGATGGTTCGAACAAATCCAAACAGAAGTCCTGAAAAAACAATTTTTTTCTTTCTCAGGGCTCGAAGTAGGTCCGTAACTTTGCTTCAAGTCCGTAAAAGTCCGTTTTTTTTTTAAAAAGGTCCGTAAAGTTCGTAATTTCATTAAAAAAGGATGAAAAGTTCGTAAATTGTACGATATAATTTGAAGAATTTTAGAGAAATTACAAATGATTGCAGAAATTCAATTATTTTTAAAAAGTCATAAAATTCTTCGTAAAAATTCAATTATGTTCAACAAGTTTTTTAAATTCTCGTCAAAATTTCAATTATCTTTAGAAATATTAAAATTCTTCTCTGAAATTCATAAATTTTCAAAAAAAAAAAAAACTAAAAAACATTGTCAACATTTCAATTATCTGTATAAATAAATAGCAAAATTCTTCAACAAAATTCGATTATTTTCAAAAATTTAATTAAAATTCATTAAAAAATTTCAATTATTTTCAAAATTAACAATATTTATCACAGGAATTCAATTATTTTCTGAAGTAATAAAATTTAATTATTTTCAAAAATTTTAATAAAATCCATTGCCAAATTTGAATTATTTTCAAAAGTAATAATATTCTTTGCAAAAATTAAATATATTGTTCAATATCTACTATTTTTATAAAATTTACCAAAAGAATTTAATTATTAAAAAAAAATTAAATACAATTCTACAAAAACTTTTAATTATTTTCAAAAAATAATAAAAATTTCACAAGAAATTCATTAATAACAAATTTTCTTTATAACATTCAATTATTCAATAAATTATTTATTTTTGTATTTAAATAATTGAATTCTGGTAAAATTTTCTCATAAACATTGATTTTAAAATAGATTTCAGTTAAAATCTTAGATTATAAAAAGCTAATTTAATACTTTAATAATTTAATAATAAATTAATAATTTTTTAAAAATTGTCTAAAAAATAATTGAATTTCTACGAAAAAAAGTTTTATCAAAACTTTTTAAAATGTTTGAATTTCTGCTAAAATTCTAATATTTTTTAAAGTAATTGAATTCTTACGAAGAATTTTATTAAGAGTATTAAAAATAATTTATTCCCTGCAAAGATTTTTATTATTTTAAGAAAATATTTAAATTCTTGCGAAAAATTTTATTAAAATTTCTGAAACTAATTAAAGATCTGCTAAAAATTTTGTTATTTTTAATTTATGCCAAGAATTCTTTAAAAATTTTTAAATTTTAAATTGAATTCCTGTTAATTTTCTACAAGAATTTAATTATTTCTGAAAATTTTAATAAAATTCTTCGCAAGAATTCAATTATTTTCATAAATAATAAAATTCAATACATTTTTTTAAAATTATATTCAATTATTCAATAAATTATTTATTTTTGTAATATAATATTTATACTAATTGAATTCTTTCGAAGAATTTCATTAAAATTTTGAAAACTAATTGAATTTGGGAAATTTTTTTACAATTGTATTGAAAATAATTGAATTTCTACTAAAAAAAGTTTTATCAAAACTATTTAAAATTATTGAATTCTTGGGAAGAATTTTATTAAAACTTTTTAAAATAATTGAATCCCTGTTAATTTTTTACAAGAATTTAATTATTTTTGAAAATTTTAATAAAATTCTTTGCAAGAATTCAATGCAGAATTTTAATTATTTTTAATACAATTTTAATCGAGTTTCTCTAAAAATGTAATTATTCTGAAAAATTTTATTAAAATTCGTTAATAGAATTCAAGTATTTGATAATTTGGTTATAACAATTTTTTATGGGAATTAAATTTTAAGAAACGTTGAATTCTTTAATAAATTATTTAATTGCGTTTTATTTTTATTTAAATAATTGAATTCTAGTAGAAAATTCTAATATAAATTGAATTTTATTGCATAAAAATGAATTTCAGTTAAAATTTTAGATAATCATTGAATATTAAAAGCAATACAGCTTGAATTTTAAAAAATAATTGAATTTTGTGATTAATTTTTTTGAAAAAGTTTAATTGAGTTTTTTAATACTCTTTTGAGTTTCTATTTTCTAATATTTATTTAATAAAAGAATTTAACTAATAATTGAAATTTCGTAAAATTAAATATTGTAAAGAAATGAATTTGAAAATTGTCAAAGAACTTTTTCGAAAATTATTAAAAATAATCGATATAAAGAAGAATTTTAGATAAAAATTGTGAAAAATAATAATTGAATTGATAATGATTTTAATTATTGTAAATTATTTTTATTAATAATTAATATTAATTATTATAAAATATGAAGTGATCGATGACTTCGAGTCCAATACTCGAAGTTATCGATTTCTTCATGTTTTATAGTTGTGAAAAATTGAATTTCTATTTTTAAGTAAAATGATCTCTTATATTTGATTCGGCCTGATTCTATTTTTGTCAGTTGGTCCGTAATTTTTAATTTTTGGTCCGTAAAGTCCGTATTTTTAAATCCTTTCACTGTTCTTTCTTCCAAACTATTTCTATCGAAGCAATGTTTTGATATTAAATTAAAGCAAAAAACGTGTCAACGACATTTTGCAAAAATTTTTGTTTTCATTTTGATATCCTTAAAAAACGACAAAAAAGAAAATCGAATAAATTAACGGACGAATTACCGGTTGACAGTCCTGGGGCTCCATACACGCCTTAATTTGCGAATGAATCCAAAGTGTTGATCTGTCTCTCATTGAACTCAGGAGAAATGCCTCGAAATCAAGGAAAACTTCATTCTTTTTGTCACGATATCGAGCCGGCTGATGGGGAATAATCGAGGCGAAATCACGATTTCTGCAACCGTCCTTCACGAGGAATACACTTCCTGGAGCGTGTGGCTGATCGGGATCGGGACTCACTGTGACTTCTAAAAGTTTTATGAAACCCCAGGCACTTTCGGCGCTGATGCGAGCTCTCAATTGTAATTTAGTGCCAATTGGAACGGCCTGATCGACCGTTTGGGAACTTTGATTTGGATCAGATGAATTGCCAGCGGCCTCACGATAAAGTGCCACTTCGTACTCCAAGCGTCCTGGTGTCTCTTCCACTACTCCAGAAACTCTCGCTCCATGTGGACTGTAATCAATTCATTCTGAGTTGGGTATTTTTTTTTTGTTTACAAGAATTAATTTCATTTAGTTGATTTTAATCGAAGTTTGTCCGAATGGAATTAATTTCATCAAATTGAATTTAGGAAAATGAATTTAATAAATTCATTTTAACAAATTAGTTTAAAAAAAATTAATTTCGACAAATATTTCTATGTTTACAAAATTTTCTATTTAATTACAATTTAAATTCTAAATTCTTGACAAATTTATTTTATTAAATAGATTTTATCAGTGGAAACATTCAATTTAATTAAAATTCGAATTTGGAATTCTAAACTCTTGCCAAAGAAATTTTATTAAATTAATTTTCTCCTCGAAAAATTTTCTATTTAATTAAAGTTCCGCTTCTGGATTCTTGGCAAATTAAGTTTGTTAAATATAGATTTTATCAGTAAAAATGTTTACTTTAATTTTATTATTACTCGAATTTTAGATTCTAAACTCTTATCGGATGAATTTTGTCAAGAACATTTTTCTATTCAAATTTAAAACTCGAATTTTAAACTCTATATTCTTGGCGAATGAGTTTTATTAAAATTACTTTTGTCATATGAGATGAAAAAATTTTCAATTTAATTAAAATTCGAATTTCAAATTGCAGCAGAACTCACAAGGTTCCAGCGAATCCGGCAGCTTTGTGCCTCAATAATGTTGGCTCCGGTGGACGACACATTAGAATTAATTCCTGATCTGCAAGCATTACGACTCCAGGAAATGCCGGGAACCACACCCTCAGATGAATGAATCCCTATTTGCGGAGAATAAAAATTATTATCAACTCATTTCTGGGTAATATTAACAAACTTCGCACTCATCAACTAAAAACTACTATTTACTGTTTTCTTTTTCGTTATTTTATAATTTAGATAATTTTTTTTAGTTTACAGCCACTAAAAGCTATTATTTATCTTTTTTTAAAGAATTTCCACAAATTTAAATTCGCTAATACTAGAAGTCAGAAAAATATTCTCAAAAATTGTAATCAAATTCTTTAAAACGATTTAATTATTTTCAAAAAATATTCGAAATTCCATTATTTTTCAATATCTAGTATATTCATGAAATTTCGCAAAACAATTCAATTGCTTAAATAAAAAATAGTAAAAATTCATCCGAAATTCAATTATTTTTTTCACAATAATAATATTCACTAATAATAACAATTTTCATGAGAATTCAATTATTTAAAAAAATGTTTGATAAAATTCTAAGCAAGAATGCAATTATTTTTATAAATAATAAATCTCATCGAAGAATTTCAATTATTTTTAAAATACTATTCAGGAATTCAATTATTTATAAACTTCTTCGCAATAATTCCATTTTTTTAAAAATAATAACATTTTTACAAGAATTCAAATATTTACGTAAACAAATAATTAATTCGTCGAATGAATTCAATTATGTTGATAAATAATAAAACAATTCGTGAAAATTCAATTATTTTGAGGCATTTTAATAAAATTCGTAGGAAAATTCAATTATTTATAAATTTCTTAGCAATAATTCCTTTTTTTTAAATAATAACATTTTTACAAGAATCCAATTATTTACAAAAACAAATAACTAATTCTTCGAATGAATTCAATTAAGTTAATAAATAAATAAACCATTTCCAAAAATCCAATTATTTTGAGGCATTTTAATAAAATTCGTAGCAAAATTCAATTATTTTCATGAATAACAATTTTTATCACAAGAATTCAATTCTATTTAAAGGTAATAAAATTTTTCAACGAAATTCAATTATTTTAAACAATTCTAATAAAATCGTTCACATGAATTCAATAATTGTCAAAAATAACAAAATTCTTTTCAGAAATTCAATTATTTTCATAAATAACAATTTTTATCAAAATAATTCAATTATTTTCAAAAGTAATAAAATTCTTTAAAAAAATTCAATTCTTTTAATCATTTTTTATAAAATCGTTCGCATGAATTCAATTATTGTCAAAAATATCAAAATTCTTCTCAGAAATTAAATTATTTTCATAAATAATAAAATTCATCGCAGAATTTAAATTATTTTGAATATAATTTTACCAGAACTGCTCAAAAAATGTAATTTTTCTTTAAAATTTAACTTTAATTCCTCACAAAATCAATTATTTAAAAATAGGGGTTTTTAATTTCATTCGAAAAATTTAATTATTTACAAAAAACTATTAGAATTTGTTTGGAAAAAATTATATTATTCTTTTAGATTTTAAAAAAATTCTTCACAAATTCAGAGTTGGATATTTTTTTTGTTTACAAAAATTAATTTTATTCCAGTGAATTCAAACGACATTAATTTGTCCGAATGGAATTAATTTTATCAAATTGATTTAGGAAATTGAAGTTAATAAATTGGTTATAACAAATTAATTTTAAAAAAATTTTTTTCGACAAATATTTCTATGTTTTCAAAATTTTCTATTTAATTACACTTTCAATTCTAAATTCTAGCCAAATTTATTTTATTAAATAGATTTTATCAGTGGAAATATTTAATTTAATTAAAATTCGAATTTTAGATTCTAAATTCTTGACAAAGTAATTTTATTAAATTAATTTTCTCCTAGAAAAATTTTCTATTTAATTAAAATTTCAATTTTCGATTCTTGGCAAATTAGGTTCGTTAAAAATAGATTTTATCAATAAAAATGTTTAATTTTATTTTATTAAAACTCGAATTTTTGAAAAGTATTAGATTTTTTTACAGAAATTCAATTATTACGTTCAAAAATTTTAATAAAGTTGTTCGAAACAAATCATTTCTTTTAAATACAATTTTAATTGATTTTTTGGGATAAATTATTTTAGTCTTTTAGATTTTAAGAAAATTCTTCAGAAATTATTCCCGAAAATTTAATTATACTGATATTTAATAAAATTCTTTGCAAAAATAATTCCTCTGGAATTCAATTATTTAAATTAGAATTCGCATAAAATTACCCTACAAATAAAATCAATTATTAAATTTTTCTAAAATTCTTCGGAAGAGAATTCAATTATTGAATCTAATTTTCGGAAATGGTTTATTTATTTATTTACTAACATAATTGAATTCATTCGAAGAATTAGTATAGAATTGAATTTGCTTTTCGAAAATTTGTAGTAAAATTGGAAATAAAAATTAAATATTCACTTTCAGGAACAAAGACGGAGATTTGCACTCACATTTCTCTTCAAGATTCCGCAACGAGTGAAGTCCGTCACTTTCAAGAAATAATTATCCTCCTGCGGATCATTAGGATCTGGCCTTATTTGACAATTAATATCTGTGAGAGGGTCAGCGGCTCTGTCATCGGCAAAGAGAGGAGCACCTCTAAAACCAACAGGCCTTTTTATTTTTGCAGTCAATAAATCATTGGCCGAGCCTGCTCCACCGCATTGGATCTCCGAGACTTCATAATCTTGAGCAACCGTTGCAGCGACCTGCGGGGAGAAGAAAAAAAATTCATAAATCACCTCGAGAGCTAAAATTGGAACAATTCTCCTCTATTATTATTATTTTACGAAAATTTATCTCCGTTTATTTCAATTTTCGTTACTATTTCAATAATTCAGGAAATATTTCCATCTAAACAGTAAAAACAGTAAAATTAGAAAAAAAGAAAGAAATTGGAAAAAAGAAAGAAATTAGAAAAAAGAAAGAAATTAGAAAAACAGAAAGAAATTAGAAAAACAGAAAGAAATTAGAAAAAAAGAAAGAAATTAGAAAAACAGAAAGAAATTCGAAAAAAGAAATAATTTTCCAGACAAAGCAATTAAAATGAAAGAAAATAATTTTCTAGCAAAAATAATATTAAAAATAATTATCGAGACAAATCGATTAAAAACGGAGGGGAAAAGACTAACGAGAAATATAATTTTCCGAAAATTATCCGCAGACAAATCGATTATTATAGAAGTAAAGTACAAATTACAAAAAAAAAACCAATTACAAGAGAAAATGATGATGAGATTGAGATAGAAATGATTTTTTATTAAAATTATGCAATAAAGAAAATATAAATTGCAAAAAAATGATTATGCGAACTCGGAAGTGCGATAATTACAGTGAAGAGAGACGTGTGTAAGTGTTCTAATTTTCATAAATGTGTGAAGCCGTTCAATCTGAGTTCCGCACGTGCTAAAATTGCACGCTACTATCATTATCAGTCGTGGCAAAGTTTTACGAGCGAACTAGTGAATGTGTATTCTGAACTTTACTTCTTCAGGAGTAACGGGTGTTGTAAAAGAGACGCTCTACTGAACACCATAAGATTTTCTCTATATATCCAACTTGGCCATATATCAACACTGACACCGAAATATAGCCAAGATTTACATCGGTTTAAATGCAATTACAAATCCACAAGTAGAAATATCTATCTGTATTTGTGAAAAAGAATTTAAAAAAAATTGCCACTGACCAATGCGTACAGTGCGAGAAAGAGAGAGAAAAGGGGAAAATAAACAAAAAGAAAAATTATTTTATGGAGCACCTTGATATTATCCACATTCATAATCTCGAAGTGAAATATTTTCAAGGATTCTCTAACACGCGAAAATGAATGTTGCTCATTGATATTTTTTTATCAAATCTAAGATTTTTTTTCTCTTTTTTTTCGAAAAGTGTTGAATATCGTTTCGATTTGTACAAAGTTTATTTCAATTTTAATTTATTGTTTGAATAAAGAAAAAGAGAGAAGTGAAATTTATTTATCTCTATTTTTTCAGTCGAACGATAAATTAAAATTCAAATAAACTTTGTACTTATTTATTTTTTTATTTCTCTATTTAAAAGAGAAATAAGGAAAGACAGGAATAAAAATTGAGAAATAATGAGAGAAAAAAATCGAAAAGCAAAAAATCAAATAGCAAAATAAAATAGAAAAAAATAAAAATAGAAAAAAGGAAGAAATGGAGATAAAAAAGAGAGAGAAAAATTGAAAGAAAAAAATAAAGAAGAAAAAAAAATAGAAAAAAATAAAAAAAAAATACAAATAAGAAAATTAAAACGAGAAAATAAAGAAATTAATAGACATAGACAAAGAATTTACAAACAATTTCTAAGTGAAGTAAAATTTAATTTAATATTATTATTGAATATTATTTATTAAGAATATAAATTATTATTTCAATTTTATTTTATTGTTTGCATAAAGAAATACAAAAAAAGTGAAATGAACAAAAGTTTAGAAAGAAAGGAATAAAAATTAGAAAATAATAAGATAATTAGAAAAAGTAATAAAAATAAATAAATAATAATAGAAAATAATAAAATAATAATATAATTAGAAAAAAATAAAAACGGAAGAAAAATAAAATAAAGTGAAATAAACAAAACTATAGAAAGAAAGGAATAAAAATTAGAAAATAATAATAAGATAATTAGAAAAAGTAAAATAAATAAACAATAATAATAGAAAATAATAAAATAATAATATAATTAGAAAAAAATACAAACGTAAGAAAAATAAAAAAAGTGAAACAAACAAAAGTATAGAAAGAAAGGAGAAAAAATTAGAAAATAATAATAAGATAATTAGAAAAAGTAATAAAAATAAATAAATAATAATAATAATAATAAATAGTAATAATAAAATAATAATAGAAAATAATAAAATAATAATATAGTTAGAAAAAAATAAAAACGGAAGAAAACTAAAAAAACCGAAAAAATATAAAAACGAAGAAAAATAAAAAGAGAGAAAAAGCAAAAAACGAAGAAAAAATAAAAAACAAAGAGAAAAAAAGAAAATTAAATACGAATAAATAAATAAGTGAAACAATTAATAAAAAAAACATAAAAATTGTGGGTAAGAAATTTTTCATCGTCACCAAAAAATACTCATATTTATAAAAGATTTAAAAAAGATAAAAAATAAAATTTCCTTGTCTATTGAATTGATTTGATAGAGTTATAAATTACTGTCAAATCGATTTATCTGGAAATTAATAATAATAATTCATTTCATAAATACATATATGTACACAATATAAATAAATATAATTGCCGGGGTGATTTTATCACAAATTGATTACATAATTTATTGCAGGTGTAATTCTTTAATCATTAGATGCATTCAACCCATAAAATGAGTGTCTCGATGGCCACGTGCTGTCTCTCACGTGAGGCAAAAAGCGTGAAGAAAATTATAAAAAGAATAATTAACATTCGTATATTTATAAAGTTGATTTTTTTTTTACTCTCTTTTCGAATATTTAACTCGTTGATATTTACATTTATTTACATTTATCGTCATTGAAGTATTAAAAAGAAATGAAGAGGTAATTTTTTTTCAAGTTTCATTTCTACTTGGTGCTTTTGGTATTTTATTTTTTAACTTTCGTTTTAATTATGATACTTTTAATTTTATTATTATTTATTATATTATTATTTTAATTTTATTATTATATTATTATTTTTCTTATATTAGTATTCTTATTATTATTTTTCTTTCGTTATTATTATTATATTTTTTTATTATTATTATTTTCTTTTTATTATTTTTATTTGTTTCTCTTTATCATTGTTTTATTTCTTTTTTTACTTTTCATTAAATTATTTTTTATTATCTTTTTCTACCGAAAAGTAAATTTTTCAAAACTAAAATTCACAAAAATAGGTTTTCTACTCTAATTTCTGTTTATTTTTTTTTTTACTTTTCTTTAAATTATTTTTTATTATCTTTTCCTACCGAAAAGTAAAGTTTTCAAAACTAAAATTGACAAAAGAAGGTTTTCTACTCTAATTTCTGTTTATTTTTTTTTACTTTTCTTTAAATTGTTTTTTATTTTTTATTATCTTTTCCTACCGAAAAGTAAATTTTTCAAAACTAAAATTTATAAGAATAGGTTTTCTATAAAAAAAATAAATAAAATAAATAGGTTTTCTAAAATAGGTTTTTTTTTAAATTTCTTCTCTCTCCGAAAAATAAATTTTTCAAAACTAAAATTCACAAAAATAGGTTTCTTACTCTAATTTCTGTTTATTTTTTCTACTTTTCTTTAAATTGTTTTTTATTTATCTTCTCCCTCTGAAAAATAATTTTATCAAAACTAAAATTCACAAAAATAGATTTCATACTCTAATTCAGTTGGCAATTTTTTTCTCACTTCGAAAACACATACAAAATTTCAGTTGTACACATATGCGATGGTATATAATATTAACGGTTTATTTAAGATTTACTTAAGTAATAAAAACTTTTATTATCCACAAGAATGAACGCAGTAATTTTTGTTTTGAATAAAATAAACCTGAATATCATTTGAAACCAGGGCACTAGAATAAAAGAGTAATTCTTTTTTATACAATCAATATATATTTAATATAATATCGGAGTAAATTGTAAAAAAATTTGGAAAAAATGCAAAAAAAAGAAGATTGAATTTTTTTTGACAATAATAGCGATTTATCTGCGCATTTTTACCGTTAAAAAACACTTCTTTTTTAAATTGAATGATAAGAATAAAATTAACACCTCGGTTGACTTTAAAATAAAAGCATCTGCGCTTTGAGAAAAATGAGGAAAAGGACTTGTAACGGTAAAAAAAATAGCAGGTGAATTTGATTCACCAGTTGACCAAATAATTACAAAAGCCCACGTAAACACATTAGTGACCTAATTCTTCTGCTTTACTTTTTAATTTCGTGAAAAAAAGGATTGTCTTCTTTTTATTGTTAAAATTTCAAATTATTTTCTATTTTCTGATTTTTTAATAAATTAATTACTAGCCGCACTCTAATATATTTACAATAAATTTTAATTTTAGTTTTTTTATGTTTTTTTAACGAAATTTTTTGTTAATGTTAGTTAATAATGTCTCTAAATTTGAATTAGTCAATGCCTTTTTTGCTTTTGAAGTAAAAAGTAATTAAAAACAATTTAAAAATTTATTTATAAACCAATTTTATTCCTACTATATTTAACTGAAATTATAGTAAAATTTACTAATTAATATTCACTATATATAATTTACTAATTAATTAACAAAAAAATTAGTAACATTCACTCTTTTATTAAAATTAGTAATTTTTACTGACAAATTATTAGAAATTATTATTTAAGAGTAAAATTTCTTGAATTTACTGATTCGAAAGCAAAAAGTCAGTCAATAATTCAAATAAGTAAACAGTTTGCAAATAATTTTAAAACTTTAAATTTTATAAATGTATATTTACTATTTAATGTTTAGAGAGAATATTACTCAATATTCAAATTGGAAATTATGGTAAATATATAAAAAAAAAATAATAATAATAATAATAATAATAATTGTATATTATGGTAATTATTTTCTTATTTTTGGATCGATTACTTTTCATTACAATTATTTCAGTTATAATAAAATAATAGTAAAGTATATAATAATAATAATTTTTTTCATTTTATTTTAAGTACACATAAATTATAATCCTCCAGAATAGAGTAATTTGAGATTATAACGTGTAATATTATTTTAAAAGATATATAATTTTGTCAGGTTTATTATGGGATTTAAATCAAGTATAGCAAATCGTTAATCATTGCGCTTTTTGTATCGCGAACGTAAACGGATTATCGAGACCGTTATATTCTTTGGAAAAAAAGGAAGAAACAAATAAATAAGTATCCTAGTTAAATCCTAAATTAAACACAGATATCGATTTTTTTCTTTTCAATTGGCAATCAATAACATTTTCATAAAACACGAAACGTATGCAAATTTATATCTTAAAAAAATATTTCTTTTTTTTTATTTTTAAACTATTGGTTTTTATTTTTAAACTTAAATATTATTTTTCCTTTATTTCAAAAAATTTATCTCCCTCTTTTTTTACATTAGTAAAAATATTTACTAAATTGAATTAGTGAGTGACTTTTTGCTGATGAATTAGTGATTTCTATTAATTTACTTTTTAGTAATTTATGAAAAAATATGAAATAATTTATGAATAAATTGTTAGAAGAAATTTGTTGGTAAAATTTACTAATTCATACATTTTTAGTAATTAAATTATAGAGAGTTGACAATAAATAGTTTTTTTTATTTATTATTACAGTAATTGTACTAATATTCATTATTGCTTTCGTTAATTACTTTTTTATTGCTGTAAAAAATATAACTCCAGTGTAATTTAATTTAATTAAATCAACAGTATCAATACAATTATTTTCCTTTTTTTTAAATAAATTATTTTCATTATTTATCACCGTTTGTGACAATCATCGTGTTTTAAATCAAATGATTGCAAAAATTCGATTATTATCAAAAGTAATAAAATTCCTCGAAGAAATACAAAATTTTCCAAATTAAAAAAGAAATCTAGTCAAAAATTCAAATTATTTTTACAAATAATAAAATTCTTCATCGAGATTCAATTATTTTCAAAAATTTTCAATAAAATTCTTCACAAAATTTCAATTATATTTTCTTGGGAATTTTATTGAAATTCGTCAAAAGAATTTAATTATTAAAAAAAACATAAATAATAAAAATTCAATCTTAAGAAACATTCAATTGATCAAAATTAATTGTTTACATTTGTATTTAATTTTTTAATGAATTTTGTAACAAAAAATTAATTTTAAAATGGATTTTGAGTGTAAATTTTAGATTATAGTTGAATATTGAAAACCTCAGCGTTAATTTTTAGATATAATTCGATTTTAAAAAGAGTTCAAATTTATTTTTTAGAAATAATTCAATTTTGGAAAGGTTTCATATTAAAATCTTTGAATATTTTAATTTTTCCTACTTTTAACTAACAATTTTGTACAAAAATTTACTTTTTTGATAAAATTTATTTGAAATTTACCTGAAATTATTTTTTTTTAAGTTTCTATTTTTTAATATAATATTTAATTGAAGAATTTCTGAATAATCGAAATTTTGTGTAAAATTGAATTCTAAACAAATAGGTTCGAAAATATTGTCAAAGAATTGTTTCAGAAAATTATTAAAAATAATTGATTTAAAGAAGAATTTTCTTTAAAAATTCTCGCAAATAATAATTGTCTTAAAGAAGAATTTTCGTTAAAAATTCTCGCAAATAATAATTGAATTTAAATGATGAAAATAATTTTCATGAAGTGACAATATCAATATTCTTACAATAAAATAATAATTTTATCACTCGGTTATTTTTAATTATTATAAGTTATTAAATTTCAAAAAATGTTAATGTAAAATTTTTGGAAATCAGAAAATTATATTTTTATTATTATTTTTGTAAAATTAAAATTTAGTCGCAACTCCTTTGTATAGACAAATGTCTTCAAGCAAATAAACAATTATTATTATTATTATTATTTTTTATTATTATTACTACCATTTTTATTATTATTACTGTTTTAATTTTTATTATTTTCATTACTTTTATTATTTTAACGATTATTATGCTCAATATTAAAAATAGAAAAAAAATTATAACTCACTGTGCAAAATCCAGCAATAATGATCCTCCACATCGTGTGTAATCCAAATGATGGAAAAATAAAAGAGAATGAAGGAAATTTGTTCTTGACAACACTAGAATACACTTCCGATATTTGTCTATGTTCGCCCCACGTGTGTAGCCTTGAATTAAAACGACAAGATCGTCAATTTTCAAAGGATGCAATTTTGACGAAGGCTTCAGATGGACTGAACCGGACCGAAGCAAAGGAGCAGGGAATCACCAGTCCATCCAGAATTTACTGTTAATGCATGCCCGATGCCTCTGCTAACAACCATATTCTTTACTTCGTTCTGAAACCGACGTCTACAAACAAATTGCTCTCATTTTTCTATTTTGCGAACAAACTTTTTTTCCGATGGCTACGAAAAAAAAGAACAACGTTGGAGAAATATTTTCTGCTTTTAAACTCTCTTTCTCAGTGGATTTTTGTCGCCTGTTCATTATGTTCGTAAAGTTCCGAAAGTGCAAACGAACGAAGGTTCTTTATTTTTTTTTTTTATACAAATTCGAATTTTTATCGTAAGAAAATTTTGTCAGACGTTATTAAAAAATTGTTTCTACTTTTGTTTTTGCTTTTTTTAATTGCGAGCAGTAGTTTTTGAAAATATTCACAGGCGATAAATTTCCTTCGTTTATGAAAGTTTAGAGCTTTTGGACAGTATTTTTCGGATTTGATGAACATTTTCCAATTTTCTAAATTCTCTCCAAGACACAGTTTGGCCACAATTTTGAATTTTGTCCGAAAAGTATTCTCGACCTAAAATCAATTCAATCAAATGAAAACAAATACCTAAAGATCGATATTTTTATTTATTTCCATCTTCTAGATTTTAAAAAAATATTACTAAAAGAAAAAGAAACGAAAAAAAAAATAATTCTTCAAGCGACATGGCGATTATTATGTTCCATATAATTCATCGCATCTTTACACCATTGTGTAAGGAAAATTTTAAAAACAAATTCTTTTCCTCTTCACGGTAAAGAAGGTTTGTCGAAACGCTATGCGATTCTGATATGTATAACTATATAAGCAGGGGAATGAGTTAAGCGGTTACTGACTTTTCAGAGAGCACCAATTGTCGCGGTTCAACTGATCTTTGCGTTTGTTTCTAATTTATATACACAAGGCGAAAAATAACACAAAACTTTATGATTAATTAGAAAATAATAATTATATAAAAATTCTTATCGATTTGAAAAGAAAAATTACTATTTTCCCTCGTCATAGGTTCATTGAACAATAACGTAACGGTTTATTCGAAAGGAATTTTTTTTTTGCCCCAACCATTAATATAAATATATAGTTGGAAAAGAAAAAAAAATACGCGATGGACTGCTTGTTAGTTTTCAGTAAATTATTTTTATTACTATTATAACTATAATGAAGATAGCACCGACCATTCATAAAGCTCATCAACATTTTGCGCTTTAATAAATTCAAAAAATCCTCTATATATGTACAACGCTCAGTAAGCAAATTAATTTCCCCTGATGCAAAAGCATTATAATAATGCTAGATTATAACTGTTGTAATTAATTTATTCGCAGAGGTGGAAAAAAATTATTTGCGTCTTATTTTTTTTTTTAATCTTATTTCCTAGTGGTTTAGTATTTCCTATATAAGTCGAACTTCGAAAACGTTAAAGAAAATCTTCTTTACGTGACGTGTTCCGGAAAAGGTACCAAAAAAAGCAAATAAATTTGAAAATTGTCAAAGAACTTTTTCATGTTAGCAAAAAAAATTAATTTATAGAAGTTTTTTGGCTAAAAACACTAAAAGAAAATGAATTTTTGGGAAGTTGGAAATTATTTCAGAAATTCGTTTATTTTCAAGAATTTCTTCGAAGAAATTTAATTATGATTGAAAATAAAAACAATTCTTTTTAGGGATTCAATATTATTTTCATAAATAATAAAATTCATCGCAGAGTTTTTTATTATTTTTGATATAAATTTAATCGACTTTTTCCGAAAATGTAATTATTCTCAAAAATTTTATTGAAATTAGTCGAAATACTTTAACAAATTTTTTATATAAATTTCTCGGCAATTATTCAATTACTATATAAAAATTTTTATAAATTTCTTCACAATAATTCAATTATTTTCAAAAATATTAAAACTGATAGCAGAATTTCGATTATTTTTACTTATAATTGTAATCGATTTTCTAGAACAAAAATTTCATAAAAAAATCGTTGAAAAAATTTAATTATTCAATTATTTTAAAATCTGTTGATAAAATTCTTTGCGAGAATTTAATTTCAAGAAAAATGTAATTATTCAGTACATTATACATTTTTATTTAAATAAAATTCTTTGCAAAATTTCAATTATTTTCATAAATAATAAAAAGTTCACAGGAATTCAACTATTTACGAATATTTTTAATAAATTTCTTCTCAATAAATCAATTATTTTTATAAATAATAGAAATTTCCCAAGAATTCAATTATTCATGAATTTATTATAAATTTCTTTACAATAATTCAATTATTCATGAATTTATTATAAATTTTTTTACAATAATTCAATTATTCCCTTTTTTTACAAATTCCTTTTCAATAATTCAATAAATTTCAGGAATTTTTTAAAAAATCTCTTCAAAATTTCAATTAACTTTATAAATAATAAAATTCTTCTGCGAAATTGAGTTATTTTCCAAAAATTTTAATAACATTCTTTGCAAAATTTCAATTATTTCCATAAAAAATAAGAAGTTCACAGGAATTCAATTATTTACGAATTTTTCAAAATTTCTTCGCAATAATTGAATTATATTTTATAAATAATAAAAATTTCACAGTAATTCAATTATTAATGAATTTTTTATAAATTTCTTCACAATAATTCAATTATTAATGAATTTTTTATAAATTTCTTCACAATAACTCAATTATTTTCAGAAAAATGTTAAAATTTTTCCAAGAAATAATTTATTATCACATTTTTTACAAACTTTTTCGCAATAATTCAATTAATTTCGGAAATTTTTAAAAATTCTCGTCAAAAGTTCCATTAAGTTTATAAATAATAAAATTCTTCTGCGAAATTGAGTTGTTTCCAAAAATTTTAATAAAATTCTTTGCAAAATTTCAATTATTGCCATAAAAAATAAAAAGTTCACAGGAATTCAATTATTTACGAATTTTTCAAAATTTCTTCGCAATAATTGAATTATATTTTATAAATAATAAAAATTTCACAGGAATTAAATTATTAATGAATTTTTTAAAAATTTCTTTACAATAATTCAATTATTTTCATAAAAAAATTTCCAAAAATTTAAGTTATTATAACTTTTTTTACAATCTTTTTCGAAATAATTCAATTATTTTCATAAATAATAAAAGTTGTACAGAATTTCAATTATTCACAAATTTATTATAAATTTCTTAATAAATCAATTATTTTTATAAATAATACAAATTTCTCAGGAATTCAATTATTTAAAATTTTTTTATAAATTTTTTGCTACAATTTTTTATAGAAATTGAATTTTATGAAACATTATTCAATAAATTATTTTTGTAGTTAAACAATTAAATTATAGTAGAATTTTTTTAAAATAAAAATTGATTTAAAAATGAATTTTAGTTCCATTTGTAAATAATAGTTGAATCTTATGCTAAATTGCTTGAATTTTTACTTTTTAGATATAATTGAATTTTGAAATTATTTTTTTAAAAAAGTTTAATTGAATATTTTTTATTTTATTATTTATTGTTATTAATTTTTTATATTATTTTAAGTTTTTATTTTCTAATATGCATTTAATCGAAGAATTTAGGAGTAATTGAAATTTTGCAAAATTTAATATTGTATAGAAATGAATTTGAAAATTGTCAAAGAACTTTTTGTGGTTAATTATTAAAAATAATGGATTGAAAGAAGAATTTTAGTTAGGAATTTTAGAAAATAATAATTGTATTCAAATGATGAAAATAATTTTTAAAAAATTACAGCGAATTATACGAATATATTACGAATTCAAATGATGAAAATAATTTTTAAAAAATTACAGCAACAATATTTTTGTCAATTATTGGTCCGTAATTTTTTTATTTTTATTCCGTGGAGTCCGGATTTTGAAATACTTTTACTGTTTAAAACCCTAAAGACTCGTTTCTTTTTAATTCGAAAAATCACAAATTTTTTTGGCACCTTTTTTCGGAGCAAGTCGCAAATTAAACCGACAATTGTAATTTTACTGTCTTTTTTTAAAATTAGAGCTCAGATTTCTGTACATTCAAAAATAAGTCCCCATTGCTTATTTTATTACGAAATATCGACTTTGTTTAACAAGTTGACAGCAGCGTAAGATGTCTTTATAACCTGTCAATTATTCAATAACGCTTTCTATTAATAATTACAACATTATTATAATATATAAAGTAAAGATTAAAAAAAATTGTCTTACCCATCCGAAAGTTTGAAGATTAAGAGTACACAAGCTCTTGAAAGAAATTGAGGATCCTCTCTCAGCTGACAGTATCATTAATGACAAATTTCTCCGATTCGAATAATTCGATTGCACCCAATTGCTACAATACACAGCCGATGAAACATCCTTGCTCTATTTTGAATTTTCAAAATATTTTTCAATTTTCAGAACTAAAATTAAAAAGTCCCCTACATATTTTTAAGTATCTTTTTTTTCCTCCTTTTTTTATCTTCTACGCACTTAAGATAGCATTTTATTCTCTTTTACCTTTTCATCAATTAGACAACCGTACCAGCAGTACAAAAATATTTGCGACAGCACACACGTTACGTATTGTATCAGCATGATAAATTGAAACCAGTTCCCATTCAGTAGGCTTTCCTGCTGCAAAATGAAGAATAAACATTTTTTCAATTACTTCGCCCCTATATATACATACACACAGGAGGTATAATAACACAATATAATAAGGAAATAGTTTTCATACCTGTGCCATTTGAAAAATAATCGTACAAAATGTCAAGAGACTAAGAAGAAAAAATGGCAAGATTGTAATCATAAAAAACGATTCAATTTCCTTGACAATTCTCAAAACTAAAACATGATGATTCACGTATTCTTTTATTTTATCCTTTGTAATGCCAGAAGAATTCTCTAATCTATACGCACATAATTCAAATTGTCCAATTGTTATCAACATAAATCCATAGACTGTCGTGTCAAGTGTTACATTTATAATAATCGAGAATGAATTCAATAGCGACTCGAAAGCATAAGTCGTGGTGAATATAATTGGCGATGATACGTCAAATGGATAATAGAGATTGAATGGCAATTCAATTTTCTCCTTCCAATTCAAAAGTGGCGTTAGTGCTATCGATATACCACAAAATGTAAAAATTGTGATAATAAACTTAAAAATTGCCTGCGATTTCCTAAAGTATTTATCAACAATCGCCTTCTCCTCATTCGTCAATGGTTTAAATAATCTATCACGAAATTCATTTAAAATTTCTCTCATATCACTTTTTCTTGTTATAAAATTAACAACCTTCCAACAGAATATAATGAACGTGAGTGAGGGATAAATTTCCACAAAATGCTCAAGACTTTCGCATGTTAGAAAAAATTGTACAATTTCCAATAGTGTGAAACAATGAATCAATAGTAGTACTATTATTCTATAGAATTTTCTCTCAAGTGTTGATTTAACATTGTCTTCCCAAAGACCGCAGAGCCACAAGGAAGTGAATTGACTTGGTAAAACGTCCATAATGCTTAAAGGAGAGAGAGAGAGAGAGAGAAAATACCGAGAAAAGGGTACTACCATTTAAGTCGTGTGCATACTGTCGATTTATCGATGTTTATGCTCTTTCATTATATCGCTACCACTGAAAATTTCATCAAAATGCAACATATAATCATAGAGTGAAGTTAAAGCGAAAGGGAGTAAAAGGATACATTTCCTGGTTTGGCTAATTTTGAACTTCTTGCGCAGCACTACAATTTAAATAGAGGCTTCTATAATATTGACAATAGATGAAACCTGCAAGAGAGGGTTTCAAAATGAATTGATTACTATTTGTAGAGTATAATTATGAGAGACTATAGTTCTGTGACACAACATGTGTGTTTATTAAGAGTTAATTTTTCGCTATGTTGTACTACGACGACGAAAGCATCAGGAATAGAGAGAAATTCGCTTAGTTCTGTTTTCTTCTGAAATTTTCCTTTTTTTTCTAAAGTCTCTAATCGATTCAATTTTTCTTCGTGGGGCAGTTACAATGTAGTTGGAAAACATTGTCGTTAATTTTCTCCTTTGGAATTTGCCTGTTTCATCAAATTCACGGCAGCGTATGACGTTTTCACAACCTGAACAGAAATTTTAATTATTATTATTATATTATTATATTATATTATTATTATTATTATTATTATTATTATTATTATTATTATTATTATTATTATTATATTATTCACTTCATTATTTTAGTATTCAGACGACCGGGTGATAAAATCATTAATTTATACAACTAGCAAAACAACACAAATTCTAAATTTTTGAAATCTAATTTTACTTAAATATTTCAAAAGTAATTCAATTTTAAACGAATTGTATTTGCAATTTTCATAAGTAGATGAACTATAATAGATTTTCATTTCAAAATTTGTAAAATTTCAATTTTAAATGAATTTTATTAAAAAATTTAAAAACCTATATTTTTAAAGAAACATTAATAACTAAAATCCTACTAAAATTATTTAAATTTTTTAATATATATATATATATATTTAATTGATTATTAAAAATAAAGGATTTATAGAAGAATGTTAAGTTAAAAACACTAAAATAAATTGAATTTTGAGGCAAATAAATATATTATTCGAGAAATTGATTATTTTTAAAAGAAGAATTCTTCACAGAAATTCAATTATTTTTTTTCCACTTTTATCATTTATTCTTTAAAGAATTCAATTATTTTCCAAAATTTTAATGAAATTCTTTTATAACCATTCAAATTTTTTCAAAATAATTTTAATAAAACTCTTCGTAGAAATTTAATTGATTTCAAAAAATTTTTTAAATTCAATTATTTTCAATGTTTGCTATTTGAATAAAATTTCACGAAACAATTCAATTATTTAAACCAAAAGTTTAATAAAATTAGTGTGAAACATTGTTACTTTCAAAATTTGCTTTTCCAAATTTAATG
This sequence comes from Leptopilina drosophilae, assembly GCA_032873175.1. Classification (NCBI taxonomy): domain Eukaryota; kingdom Metazoa; phylum Arthropoda; class Insecta; order Hymenoptera; family Figitidae; genus Leptopilina; species Leptopilina drosophilae. Next base: position 6,755,517 of record CM065479.1, read on the forward strand.
AAAATTCTCAATTTCTTGAATAAATATAATTTTTCTTACGGTTTTTTTTATTAAATTTAATTATTTGAACAACTCGTATGGTAAATGCCAAAATATTTCTAACAGCAACTTGAAATAAAATTCGAAATTTATTTCAAAAAGTTGGCAAAATTTTCAGTTGTTTCGATTTTTTGAAAATATTTTCGGAAATAGAAGTATTTTTAGAAAACTTTAGTTTCATTAATTAAAGAAACAATTTTTTGCGAAATTTCTAAATTAAATTTTTCAAAACTTTAATACTTTTTGTTGAATAAAAATTTTCAAACTTATTCATATTTATTTTGCCCAAGGAATTAAAATTTCAAATAATTTCAATGAAAAACATCATGAAATATAATTATTTCAAAAATTTGCAACTGTAATTCATCCGAAATTCAATTATTTCTTTAGCATTTTTTCAAAATAAAATTATTGAAAAACTTTAATAGTTTTTTAAAGAAGAGTCACGTAATTAATAATTTTTTCGAAATAAAAATTCTAATATTTTTAAATTTTTGCTTTACTAAAATTTCCAAGGATATTAATTTAAAAACCTTGTAAAATTTAATTAATTCCTAAAATTCCTATTATAACGGTTTAAATATTTAATTATTTTTTTAAATTTCAACTGAAATTTTTGTTAAAAAAAATTTTGTTAAAAATTTATTAAAATAATTAAATTCTTGCGAAGAATTTTTAAAAAAATTTTGAAAATAATTGAAATTTTCTGAAGAATTTTATAAATTTTAAGAAAATTGACTTTTTTTGAAGAATTTCATAATTTATGAAAATAGTTAAATTTTTCTGAAATATTTTTCTATTTTTATACAAATAATTGAATTTTTGCGAAGAATTTTTTTTTTAAATTTGGAAAGTCAATTTTAGGAAAAATTGACTTTTTTTTAAGAATTTCATAATTTAAGAAAATAATTAGATTTTTGGAATATTTTTCTATTTTTATAAAAATAATTGAATTCTTGCGAAGAACTTTTTTTTTAATTTAGAAAATAATTGAATTCTTAGGAAGAATTTTAAAAAAAATTTGGAAAATAATTAAATTCTTAGGAAGAATTTTCAAAAAATTTGGAAAATAATTGAATTTTCAGAAAAATTTTATAAGTTTTGAAAAAAATTGAATTTTTTGAAGAATTACATTTTTTCTAAGGATTTTGTAATTTATGAAAATAATTGAATTCTTTCGAGATATTTTATTAAAATTGATGAAAATAATTGAATTTTTTCCTAGAATTTTATCATAAATTTTTTTGAATAATTGAATTCTGTTTGGTTATTTTATAAAAATAGTAGATATTGGAAATCATTGAAATGTGAAAAAAATAATTATTAGTATTATTTGTTTATTACTTCGAAGAAAGTATGTGAAATTAAACGGTAACTTTGAAGAACGAAAGAATAACACAAACATAACCTAAAAATGATTTGCATCGAAGGTTTCTTCGCGCAGCGCGTCACAATTTTCGCAATAGTAAAACTAACGTATAAAGTAAACATATAAAGTAGAAAACAAAGTAAAAATAAATTACTAACTAGAAAATAGTTTATCTCATACCCAACTAAACGTGTCCTGATTCAAAGTGCACAAACTACGAAACGAAATTGGACTTCCTTCTTCGGCAATGAGTAACATCAAAAATAAACTTTTTCTATCCGAAGTATTTAAATTCAGCCAATTGCTGTTGTATATTGCAGTCGATATTTCTTTACTCTGGAGAAATTTATTAATTAACGATATATTTATTTAACATTTCACTTATTAACATTCCATTAATTTGATTAAAATCGTTTCACTACGTTAATGATGTTAATAAACAAGTATCAGCTGATTTTTTTTAGGGAATTTTGCAAGTGTCGCACTCTCTGAAGAAAAAAGGGACCTAAGTTGCAAAAATGTTGTTGTTGTTGACATTTTATAAACATAACCTATAATTTTCGGGTCCCTTTTTTCAGAATGTTTCAGAAATGGTGCGTTTTAAAACAAAAGTCCTTAGTTAAATCCAGTTAAATTAAGTTAACTTCAAAAGAGGAAAAAGTAAAACAAGGAATAGAAATATTTACCTTTTCATCAACCTGAAATCCAAACCAACAGAATAGGAAAACTAGTGACAGTATTGTTGTCACGTATTGCGCCAAAGTTACTAAATGTCCGTTAAATAAACTCTCCTCCTGGAAAAGGTGAGCTTGGTTTATTTATTAAAAATCGTCTATTCATCATATTCTTTGAATTATTTGTTAAAAACACTATTGTTCATTCGTTAAAAATGATCTATTGTTAATTATCGCAAAATAATCGATAAAAAAAGCGCACGTCTTTTGCAAAAAAAAAAATAATTGTATAATACTAACCTGTGCGATTTTAAACAAAATAGTACAAAGAATCAACAAACTGCAGAAGAAGAAGGGAAAGATAATAATCATAAAGAAGGCTTCAATTTGCTTGACAACGTCCAATATCCGCACATGATGTTTGACATATTCCTTTATTGAATTCGAAGCCGATTCTTTTTCCCTTCTATCAATATTCCCTATTCTATAAGTACACAATTCAAATTGTCCAATGGTTATTAAGAGAAATCCCATCACCATTGTGTCCAATGTTATCGTACAAAGAATTGAAAATTGATTCAACACCGATTGATAAATATACATTCCAACGAATACAATCGGATTCCCAATATCAAACACATGATACATCTTGAATGGAAGTTCAATTTCCGTATTTTCTTCACGTTTCATTAGTGGCGTTAGTATAATAAATATTCCACATATCTCCACGAATACATTGATCAGAAAAATTTTCTGCGATTTCCGAAAATATTTATTGAGAATAAATTTTTCATCACTCGATTTTGCCTTAAATGTATCGTGACGAAAGTTTAGTAGAATTTCCCCCATTTCACGTTCCTTGATGACAAAATTTATCAGCTTGAAGCAAAATTGCAGGAAGGTGAGCGCCGGATAGATGTCGGCAAAATTTTCCACACTATCGGCTGATATGATAAATTGTACAATTTCCGCTACAGTAAAATAGTGAATTGAAAAAAGAACCAAGATTTTGTAGATTCTCCTCAGTCTGGGAAATTTTGTGTCTTCATTCCACACGCCACAGAACCACATTGTCTTAAATTGTCGGGGTAAAATATCCATTGTGTTGTATATAAATTATTCAAAATTGTAATTCAGTGACGAATGAATGTTATTCGTTTCGGTAAGTTTCCTGGAATCGAAACATGCAATTTCGACTCTTGGGAAACAAACATATCAATCTATTTGTATTTCACAGAAATTCAGAGAAAATTTCTACCTTGTATTTGTTGTAGAAAATAAAAATTATTAATGATTAATATAATTTTTTTTTCAGGACAATTTCAAAATTTCGGAAAATCTAAATTTTTCTCCACTCGGATATTGTTTCACTAAGATCCAAATATATGGTCTGTATGTAATTTAACAACAATTTCAAATAGTGTACGGTAAATGAAACCTACAATTTACCGACTTTTATTTATAGAGCACTGGCTTTTGCCTTCATTGAAGAATTGTGAATTATTAATAAAATGAAGAAGCAGAGGATATTTTCGTCCAATTTGATTATAGATCTATACTGTTAGGAGTCGCAGTCTAAATATTTCTTGAATTTGTGTTTATATGTGAGGAATATAACCACAGATCGTATATGGAATTGGAATAAATTACATATGCGAGGAAAAGCAGTTCCTTTTTTTACACGATTACGGAAGATATAGAGTCTGCGGAAAGGAGGGAGAAAAAAAAAGTATATCAGCAATCTTTGATTCCATTTATATTACTGTAAATGTCACTGATTGAGTTTGAGAAATAGCAGATTGTCTTCACGACCGTTATATCTTATCGCTTTTAAGAGCACGGTTCACGTGTTTTACATGTAAAGTTTCTTCTTTTTTCTAAAAGAACGATTTAAGAGAACAGTGCGCAAATTAAGCTGAATTTTTTTAATATCAAATATACAGTAACTGTTCCTTTTTCAAAGTGAGTGGAAATTTAATTTTTCAAGATCGAACTATTTTAAAGTTGCTCTTCAGTAGAGTTCAAAATTCAAGTTCAAATTCGAGTTCAAGTTCAAATTCGAGTTCAAGTTCAAATTCGAATTCAAGTTCAAATTCGAAATCAAGTTCAAATTCGAATTCAAGTTCAAATTCGAATTCAAGTTCAAATTCGAATTCAAATTCAGGGTTCCAACGCAACTTGGAAACCTGAAAATGTCAGAGAATTTTATAAAAATTGAAAAAACCTTGAAAAGTCAGGGAATTTTGATCGTAATCCTGGAAAATTGTTGTTTTCTAAATTTTTGAAATCTAATTTTACTTAAATATTTCAAAATTAATTCAATTTTGAAAGAATTTTATTTATAATTTTCATAAGTAGATGAACTTGAAAGGATTTTCATTTCAAAATTTGTAAAGTTTCAATTTTAAATGAATTTCATTAAAAAATTTAAAAACCGATATTTTTAAAGAAACATTAATAACTAAAATTCTTCTAAAATTTATTAAAATTTTTTAATATATGTATATTTAATTGTTTATTAAAAATAAAGGATTTATAGAAGAATTTTAAGTTAAAAACACTGAAATAAATTGAATTTTGAAGCAAATAAGTATATTATTCGAGAAATTTATTATTTTTAAAAGAAGAATTCTTCTCAGAAATTCAATTATTTTTTTCAACTTTTATTATTTATTCTTTAAAGAATTAAATTGTTTTCCAAAATTTTAATGAAATTCTTTTATAACAATTCAATTTTTTTCAAAATAATTTTAATAAAACTTTTCGCAGAAATTTAATTGATTTCAAAAATTTTTCAAAATTCAATTATTTTCAATGTTTGCTATTTGAATAAAATTTCACAAAAACAATTCAATTATTTAAAGTAAAAGTTTAATAAAATTAGTCTAAAGCATTCAATTATTTTCAAACGTATAATCTAATTCTTCGCAAAAATCCAATTGAGGAGCAAGTTTTCAAAATCTGATAAATCCAAATTTTGTCATTTCCAGAAATTTTAACAAATGACAATTCTCACATAACCATTAAAAATAATTTTAATGTAGAAAAAGTGTAACAAATTCTTTATTTTTAAATATTCTTCTATTTAAAAAGCTTTGTTTGTCATTAAAATTTATTGTAATAAAGGAATTTCAAGGTTTTGGTAATTTTTTCTTATAGAAAATTAAAATTAAAAATTATCAAGGTTAGGCAAAAATATATTTTAAATTGAAAATTCTTTGGTAACAAATTTTTTTTCTTATATTGAACAGTGATCAATCGATTTCTAAGGATCTTAAAATTCTATAAATATGTGCTTATCTCAATTTTTTGAAAAATGGATTTTTCAACTTTTGAAAAATTGCTCCTCAATTATATTTGAAAAATTACTAAATTTGGAAAATAATTGAATTTTGTAGAAAAATTTTATTATTTGTAAAGATTGTTTAAATTTTGATGGGGATTTTCGGCAATTTTGGAACACAATTGGATTTTTGCGAAGAATTACGTTACTTTTGAAAATAATCGAATTCTTGAGGTTTCCAATAATTTTCTTATTAATAATAAACGTAGTTTTTAAAAACCTGGAAAAATTCCGTTTTTTAACCTGGAAAACTTGGAAAAGTCAGGGAATTTGAAACGGAAAGAAGTGTGGCAACCATGAGTTGAAAATTCAAGTTCAAATTCGAATTCAAATTGAAATTCAAATTCAAATTCAAATTCAAATTCAAATTAAAAATTAAAAATTAAAAATTTGCGTCTATTTGATAATTAGCTGAATTAACAGAAAATTCGTATTATTTCCTACTCCGTTTCCCGGTAGTTGAAAAGTGTGATTTATTACATATATTTTATGGGGTTTAAATAATCTCTCTCTCTCCCGAGAGCAACGATGTGAGGAAATAAGTCGTTTTTTCAGAAAACTAACTTCTCTCATTCGCCTTAATCGTAATTTTCCTGTAGTCTTGGATTTCTGCGTCTGTGGAATTCGCTCAGACATTTCCGAATGCCGAAGGGTCTTTACTCCTCTAAGTCTTTGCCTCTAAGTATTGCAATCTTTTGTTTAAAGGATCGTTTTAGTATTATTTTTTTCTACTCACATCAGTTAAAATAAATATTTAATACCTTCCGTGCGCAGTGTCACACTTACTTTTGTTTAATATTTTTTCACGTTTATAGTTACGGTACTAATTCCCTTGTATTTGTTTTTTTTGTAAAATTTCAGGAAGAAGAATTCCTATTTGGAGTCGCGAAGATGATTTTTCCATGCAGGTTGATGATTAATTATATAATTATCCGTTATAAGCACACGTGCGATTGCACATATGTATATAGTATACAGAGAGTAGTTTTCGTCACGGGCCATAGCCATTGTATAGCGGAGAGTTGTCTGCAAATCTTGAAGTGCAGGTGTTTTTCGCACTTGAAATAATGGGCAAGTGCATTATCACAATAGCGTGACCAACATGTTGTTAGAAGAATATCACGATACCGCCAAATAAGTCAAACTTTATTACGAGCAATACATAATATTTGTTCAGAAAAAGTTATTAATACCGTAATTTTTCACATATTAGGTCGCAGCAAAAAGTGTTATTCCATAGTTTTATAATAATTTAAAATCGAAAAATTAAATTAAATTATCTGATTTCAGGACTCGAGCTAGTGAAAGTATTTAAAAATCCCGAATTACGGACCAAAAAAACGGACTAGAATTTTATATTCTTAATAATTGAAATTTCGAACGAGAATTTTCAGAAAAACTTCCGAACAGAATTGAATTTCCTTTCGAATACACATTAATTCGTTCAGATCATTACTCGATTAGTTAACTACTGTAAAATTTCATTAAAATCGTATATGAATTCACAATAATAATTTCTATAGAACACTAATTTTTTATTCTCATTTTCAGCGTAATGATCCTGGGAGAGTAATTTAGAAAATTTACCCGAGTGGAGAAAAAGAAATTAAAAAAATACACTACGTATTTTTTTTCTACAATGCAATCACTAGATAAAGATGAGTAAAAATATTTGAAAAATTATCTGTTTGGAAAAGAAATTTATTTTAAAAGGAATTTATTTACCGCGAGGAAAGAAGGAAATGATTTTGAAGAATATTCGGATCTATGAGGAAGTAAAAAGAGGACAAAAATGCAAAGAAGAAGAAGTTTGATGTGGTACAACTTGTCACGGAAACCTTTTAACCCAAATTGTGTTTGAACGAAAACTGAAGAGTTCGACGAGGCTATAAAAAAAAAATTGTATCGCTAATGGTGACGGTTTTGAATATATCTCGGATATGGATGATGTTTTATGTTAAGTACTCAATCATCAGCCAGATCACGAAACAAGACTCATTGTAATCAATAATGGACATCGTTGTAGGTCCTTGTTCCCGTCAAACAATAATCAGTCCTTGTGAGTTTTATTAATAAGTGGTACCTTTAAAAGCGATCGCAATTTCCTTCGTTCAGTTTAGTTCTCAATATGTGTTTCGCAAACGCAGTTTGTTCCTCCCTTTGGAACACTTTTCATTTTTGGGTAAATCTTACATTTTTAATATATAATTGTCGAAAATAATTTTGAATCTGTAATTAAATATTGAAATAGTGAATCAATATTGAATTAGAGAGACAATATTAAATTGAAAAACAAGATTGAAATAGGAAAATAGTATTGAAATTGGAAAAAAATATTGAAATAGGGAAACAATATTGAAATAGGAAAAAAATATTGAAATAGGGAAACAATATTAAAATAGGGAAACGATATTTAAATACGGAAAGAATATTGAAATAGGAAAAAAATATTAAAATAGGAAAACAATATTAAAATAGAAAAACAGTATTAAAATACAAAATGAAAAGGGTGACACTAATTCGTTTTTTATTTCATAGGTCGCATTATTGTTGACGTTAATGGTCTCATCAACAATTGGCGATAAATTAGAGACGATTGTGCCTGCATACTTCCGCTCGCTGCAAGAGCCAGTTCTTATTAATTTTCCTAAGCGAAATAATCTTACGAGAGGTGCTATGGCCCAGCGATTTTATTTACCACCGGAAGTGCCTAGTGTTTTACGTCCGGAAATCATCGACAACAAATTAAGAAGTTCCTCGTGGATTCATTTTCATAAATTATCATCGCAGCCTGATTTGAATTTACAAACGCCATTGCAAATTGATCAGGGTGATAGTTTCTATAAATTTGGAAGACAGCAACAAATAACCGATGATTCCAACACCGAATTCGTCAAAGTCAATGAAATGTCGTGCAGAAATTCCGGCGATGAAATCTACTTCAGGTAAGATATTAGAAATTGCAATTCAATTTAAAACTCGTAGATTATTCCCTAAAATCGTCGATTTTACCCAAAAATTTACCGACGCATTTAATTTATAATAGTTGTGCTATTTAAATTAATTTTTAACTAATTTCCTATTTGGAACTTCTTTAGAGTGTCCTTGACACCATTGAGAAGGACAGGTCAACCAGTAATAGAGAACTCAGGTAGCGATAGTTGCGAAATCAAAAATTTACAAAACGAATACAAAATCAATTTCGATGGTAATCAATTTTGGAATTGTGGTGTCACGGAATGTTCGAATGGATCGGATTCGAGTTATTGTCTAAATCTCCGATTCCCTTTGATAACTGGTCTAAAATTGAAGGAGGATTTCAAAATTACTCTGCAGTGTAGAGGTCAGGATAAAATTGTTTCACATGTGAAGAAAATCAGCGTCAATTCATTGGACACGTAAGTGAAAAAAAAATAATAAAATGATTTACTTCTTTTCCTCTTTCTTCAGAACGCGTCGCATTTGATTTAATAAATACTATTCAGAAAGAATAATTCAAAAAGAATTGTCATCACAATTTATAACTTTTTCAGAACAGCAAAAATGTTACCGAAAATTGAAGCAGGCGGTTACAAAAGCGACTTCCAGACTGATGTGGCTCTTTATAGAAAGACTTTTAATTCGGAAAATGTTTTCGACACTCGAATAGAATCGGGAGGAACTGTCATTTTAGGCGAAGAAATTTTGCTTCGTGTTTTGGTTCGCGAAGGCGATGGTAACAATAAAAAATTAAAAGATATTAATAATCTTCAAAGAAATAATAAAAAAAATTTTAATACCGTTGAGAATTACAGGGCTCGAAGTAAGTTCGTAAATTCTGAAAAAGTCCGTAACTTTGCTTCAAGTCCGTAAATGTCAGCTTTTTTTAAAAAAGATCCGTAAAGTCCGTAATTTCATTCAAAAAGAATGAAAAGTTCGTAAATTGAACGATACAATTTGGAGAATTTTAAAGAAATTACAAATGATTGCAGAAATTCAATTATTTTTAAAAGTAATAAAATTCTTTGCAAAAATTCAATTATGTTCAAAAATTTTTTTAAATTCTCGTCAAAATTTCAATTATTTTTAGAAATATTAAAATTCTTCTCCGAAATTCATATATTTTCAAAAAAAAAAACTAAAAAACATTGTCAACATTTCAATTATGTGAATAAATAAATAGCAAAATTCTTCAACAAAATTCAATTATTTTCCAAAAATTTAATTAAAATTCATTTAAAAATTTCAATTATTTTCATAATTAACAACATTCATCACACGAATTCAATTATTTTCTAAAGTAATAAAATTCAATTATTTTCAAAAAATTTTAACAAAATCCATTGCAAAATTTGATTTTTTTCCAAAAGTATTAATATTTTTCGCAAAAATTAAATATTGTTCAATATCTACTATTTTTATAAAATTTACCAATAGAATTAAATTATTTTTAAAAAAAAAATTTAATAAAATTCTACAAAAACTTTTAATTATTTTCAAAAAATAATAAAAAATTCCCAAGAACTTCATTAATAACAAATTTTTTTTTATAAATTTCTTCGCAATCGTTCAATTATTTTCATAATTAATAAAATTTTACCGGAATTCAATTATTTTCGTAAATAATAAAATTCTTTTTAGGAATTCAATTATTTTTAATAGAATTTTAATCGAATTTCTCGAAAAAATTCTTAAAAATTTTATTAAAATTCGTCCAAAGGATTTAATTGTTTAAAAATTTGTTGATAAAATTTTTAATAGGAATTGAAATCCAAAAAACATTTAATTATTCAATAAATTATTTATTTTTGTATTTAAATAATTGAAATCTGGTAAAATTTTCTTATAAACATTGATTTGAAAATAGATTTCAGATAAAATCTTAGATTATAAAAAAATAATTGAATTTGGGAAATTTTTTTAAAATTGTGTTAAAAAATAATTGAATTTCTACCAAAAAAAGGTTTATCAAAACTTTTTAAAATGTTTGAATTTCTGCTAAAATTCGAATATTTTTTTAAAATAATTGAATTCTTGCAAAAAATTTTATTAAGACTAGGGAAAATAATTAATTCTCTGCAAAGATTTTTATTTTTTTACGAAAATATTTAAATTCTTGCGAAAAATTTTAACAAAATTTCTAATAGTAATTAAAGATCTGCTAAGAATTTTGTTATTTTTAATTTATGCCAAGAATTGTATTAAAATTTTTAAAAATAATTGAATTCCTGTTAATTTTTTACAAGAATTTAATTAATTTTGAAAATTTGAATAAAGTTCATCGCAAAAATTCAATTATTTTCATAAATAATAAAATTCAATGCAGAATTTCAATTATTTTTAATACAATTTTAATCGAAATTCCCTAAAAATGTAATTATTCTTAAAAATTTTATGAAAATTTGTTAATAGTTAATTGTTAATAATTCAAGTATTTGATAATTTGTTGATAACAATTTTTTACGGGAATTGAATTTTAAGAAACGTTCAATTCTTCAAATAAATTATTCAATTGCGTTTTATTTTTATTTAAATAATTGAATTCTAGTAGAATATTCTAATAAAATTTGAATTTTATTGCATAAAAATGATTTTCAGTTAAAATTTTAGATAATCATTGAATATTAAAAGCAATATAGCTTGAATTTTAAAAAATATTTGAATTTTTTAATTAATTTTTTTTAAAAAAGTTTGAGTTTTTTTAATACCATTTTCAGTTTCTATTTTCTAATATTTCTTTAATAAAAGAATTTAACTAATAATTGAAATTTCGTAAAATTAAATATTGTAAAGAAATGAATTTGAAAATTGCCAAAGAACTTTTTCGAAAATTATTAAAAATAATCGATATAAAGAAGAATTTTAGATAAAAATTCTGAAAAATAATAATTGAATTGCTAATGATTTTAATTGTTACAAATTATTTGAGGAGCAAGTTTTCAAAATCTGATAAATCCAAATTTTGTCATTTCGAGAAATTTAAACAAATGACAATTCTCTCATAACCATTAAAATTAATTTTAATGTAGAAAAAATGTAATAAGTTCTTTATTTTTAAATATTTTTCTATTTAAAAAGTTTTGTTTGTAATTAAAATTTATTATAATAAAGGAATTTCAAGGTTTTGGGGATTTTTTCTAATAAAAAATTAAAATTAAAAATTATCAAGGTTAGGCAAAAATATATTTTAAATTGAAAATTCTTTGGTAAAAAATTTTTTTTCTTAAATTGAACAGTGATCAATTGATTTCTAAGGATTTTAAAATTCTAAATATGTGTTTATCTCAATTTTTTTGAAAAATGGATTTATCAACTTTTGAAAAATTGCTCCTCATTTTTATTAATAATTAATATTAATTATTATAGAACATTATTCGATTTCTTCATGTTTTATAGTTATGAAATATTGAATTTCTATAGTTTTAAGTAAAATGTTCTCTTATATTTGATTTGGCCTGATTCTATTTTTGTCAGTTGGTCCGTAATTTAAATTTTTGGTCCGTAAAGTCCGTATTTTTGAATACTTTCACTGCTTCGAGCTCTGGAATTAAATAATAATTTTTTTCCTCCCAGGTTGGCAGTTCTCGAAAATCAGCGACGTAACAATTCATTTCGTAGAGAGAAGGCAGAGGAGGAAAATAATGAACAGCGTTACGATTTTAGATACAAATGGTTGTCTGAATCCTGAAATTAGATCAGTGTGTTCACGGGAACAATACAGAGTGTCACCTTTGGAAAGCTATTTGCTTTTTAAGGCCTTTATGTTTGAAAATATGAAGGAGAACGACGAGATGATAATAAGCGTGAAGGTAATTGGATGTCTGGATGGAGCTGATTGCATTCTAAATTGTCCGGCGGGTCACTTGAGGTCGAAACGAAGTACTCCGAGTCAACGAAATCAGACTATTAAATTTGAGAATGACATTGAATTTAAAGTCATTTTACCGACAACAGAGGAGCACGCGATGGATTTAAGTATCATTATTTACATTCTCTCCGCTTTGGTATTAATATCCATTGTTATTTTAATCTATGTTGTTACCGAATTTATCAAACAGAACTATCACAGATCTAATTCATCAAAAACGTAACCTTTTTGCTTAAAATTAGATCGAAAGCCAGATTTAATTTCATTTGATATCAATTTTTTATTAAATGTTAATTTTTTTCAATTTACGAAATTATTTTATTTACAATGTTTTGGTAGATTTTCCGTATTTTAATTTTTAGTATATCAAATTTTAGTATTAAATTTAAATCATCAATGCCCAAAGAATAATTGTTTAAAAAATTTATTTTTTTTTAATTCTGCGAATTGAGATTTAAACTCGAATTTGCCAGCCGTCCAGATCGTAGCAAATTTTTAAACCCACTCCAAATAGCGCTACAGAGATGATACCTTTTCTAATACATGCTTTAGACCATAATTTTTTAGCTAGACAAAGGGAGGAACACAAACATAGGTCGTCAAAATAATTAATTCCTTTGTTAACGCGATAATCATCTGGATCCTTTTGTTTTCTTTTTATAGCTTCATCTGGAATGGGAATAATTTTTTATCACTCTGACTTTATAATGAATATTACACTATATTCTCGAAGTCTAATTTTTAAATCTTATTTTCGAAATCTATTTTCCAAATCTATTTTCCAAATCTATTTTCCAAATCTATTTTTTAAACCTATTTTCGAAATCTATTTTTTAAATCTATTTCTTGAATTTATTTTTTAAATCTATTTTCGAAATTTATTTATTAAATCTATTTTCGAAATCTATTTTCAAAATCTATCTTCGAAATGTATTTTCGAAATCTATTGTTAAAATCTGTTTTCGAGATCCATTTTCAAAATCTATTGTTTAAATCTATTTTCGAAAAGTATTTTTTAATACACTTTTCTAAATATAGTTTTTTCGTGACATTTTTTACTACTGTGATAATGAAATGAAAAAAATTAAGTCTTTGACGAGGGAAATCGATACCTCGTGATTTTCTCGAAGAACATTTTGAAGGGCAAGGTCTACGACTCGGCGATGTATAATCTTCCGATTCATCTGATTCGTATTCTTCTCTATTTCTTCTTCGGCCTCTTCTTTTTGTTCTCGGTGAATCTTCAACTATTTGAAAACATTGGCGCTCATATCTCTCATCTCTTGAATCATCGCGACTTTTTTCAAAATCATCGCTATCTTCAAAATTATTTCCTGTATTCTTCAAGTTGCTTCTACCTGAACACAAACTCTTTCCTTCCACACTTTTGCAACTTTTTCCCGACTTTGAGCGTGCACTTTTTGACAATGCTTCGTCAATTTCATAATTATACAATTCCTCCTCTAGTTATTTGAGAAACAAAAATTGTGTAAATAAATAAAATACATAAAATAAATAAAATCAATAAAATAAATGAAATAAATAAAATATATAAAATAAATAAAATAAATGAAATAAATAAAATATATAAAATCTATAAAATAAATAAAATTTGTATAAAATTGAATGAAATGAATCGAAAATAAAGTTGTGATTAAAATTTATGAACCTAACTCGGTGGATTTTTCCTGCGACGGTCCGGGTCTTCCTTCGAGTGCTTTTTTTCGCTCTTCATGAAGAATTGATAAATAAATTAATTCTTAGATACTTTTTTCTTTGAATATTCAAAACTTTGACTAAATATTAACATTGATTGAAAGTAAAAAAATTATTCAAACCAGCAGCTAGTTTCTTTAGATCTCTTTTGACTTTCGAACAAGTTGGAGGGCAACTTGGCATTTTTCGAAATTATTCCCAAGTAGAAAGTGCTTTCATTTGAAAATTTAGTCATCGAATTTATTTAAAATAGAAGTTACTGTATTTCTGGAAATTTTTTTATTTTTCTAAATTAACCTTTCTGTCAATTAAAAAAAAATAAATAAAAACAATGAAACGTGCGAATAAAAATAATGAAACTTCAAATGAGTTACAATTACGAAATATTGGTTAATAATTTACTAAAGTTAAATTAAACTTAAGAAAATAAATTAATTTACTAATTAAATTAAATTATTTTTTAAAGTAAATTAAATTGAATTAAATTATTTTTTAAATTAAATTAAATTGAATTAAATTATTTTTTAAATGAAATGAAATGAAATTATTTTTTAAATTAAATTAAATTATATTAAATTAATTTAAGTAAACTAATTTAGTAAAGTAATTTTCCTTGCGAAAGAAAAAATACGATACAGAAATTAAATTCTTTTTGCCAAAGTACTTTTTTATGACGAACTTAGTATTGATTTAATTCTATGCATTGTCATTTAATTTTACTTGAGCATAAAAGTTCGCCTCTGTATACGTATTTGTTTTTAAATATTCAATTTAGAATTCAATGAGAATGATGGACTGGAACAAAATACTGTTAAATCTATTAAATCGCTGAAGGAAACTAAATGTTCCTTTATGGGAAAGAATAATTCAGGAGTCTTGAAAATAATATATCACTTTACAAGCAATGGTGGGAAGAAAAAATCTCTCAGGAAAATAAAGCAAGTTTACGTCAGAATGAACCTGGTGAATTTTTCTTGAATAACAATTTTCCAAACTAGCGCCAGCTATCAAGAGAAAAAATTCTATTTTAACAAATTCTTTCATCATCAAAATCGAAAGATTTACAACAATAAATTTAGAAATATTATGAATATTATAAATTATTAGATTGTAAAATAATAACAATTTACACAAAATATTTGAATAAAATTAAAGCAGGATTTAAAATAACAGAAAGTAATATGAATCGAAAAGGATATAAATAATAAATCTTATCTAGACAAATAATAGGGAAATAAAAAATTAAAAAAGGATTTAAAATACCAGAAAGTAGTATTAATAGAAAAGGATTTAAATTATAAATCTTATCGAGACAAATAATAGCAAAATATAAAAATAAAACTCTTTTTAAAAAAACAATGTTCAATATATTATCCTAATTATACATAACAAATTATTCTTTAACATTTGAGTAGAACTTTGAGTTTTTACTTCGTTCCAGTGTCATTTTTATTTCAAAGTCTGGCGTTTCACCTTCTTCGGCAATTCTGTTAGATGTGAATTTATTTTTGAAATTGTATTTAATATCAAGTTTCGGTTCTGTGACTGGGATTCCTTGATTTTTCATTTGACGTTGCAAAAGCTCCTTGACAAGTGGTGGAAATTCCATTGTTTTTGGAAGAATTTTCTCCTTTGGCGCCACTATTGTCCCCAGAAGATGTTCTTCTTCTTTCGGAATCAACAAATAGTCACTTTTATAACTTGTCCTGTCTATTTGCACGAGATGTTCCGCTTTTACTCCTCGAAATATTTTCTCTGTCAGTGCCATGACTTTGCGTGGATCCTGCAAAAAAGGGGTCAATTCTTTTGTGTTTAATTTCGGTATGGAATTATTTGGTGTGTATTTATTTAACTTGGTGTATTTTTTTTGGTATATTGTATGTATTTATTTAATTTGGTATGTATTTTAGTATCTATTTATTAAAGTTGGTATATGTTTTTGCGTATTTCTGCATTGAGTATATTTTCGTTCGTATAAAATTGTATGTTTTGGTCGCGTGAAAATCCTTTGAGGTTAGATTCACAAATGCGTGTAACTTTTTTTGGAAAATAAAAAGAAGACAACTTACATCGTGTGGAGTTTCCATTTTTGTAGCAGGCAATGTTTCGACTTTCAAAATTTTGTAATAAGTAGGTTCGGAATATCGTTCGGTAAATCTATTTCTAACCACATATCTACCGACTCCGAAATCTTTTAAATTGCCCAATATTTCCCACAAGGTTTTCCCTTTATAGTAGGTCGTTCTTCCAAAATATTTTATCGGCATTGTGTATTATTTTGCTATTCAACTATTAGAGTAGAAGAAATAAACTCCCGGATAAGAATTTAATAACAATGTTAACAGTTTCGTTGAGGTTATGTTCACTTGTTGTCACTCCGTCAAGTCCTCACTCCCCTGCTGAAAAGTTACCGTCTCTACAGCCGTGTAAGCCGGGTGAACATCATTCAGGCGCTTGCTACACAAAAATGTGATTCAAATATGATTCAATTTTTTATTTATTCGATTTATTTTTTTATTTATTCGATTTTTTCTTATTTATTCGATTTATTTTCATTTATTCGATTTATTTTTTTATTTATTCGATTAATTTCTTTCTTCATTCGATTTATTTGATCAAAAATCTTTTATTAACTGCCGGTATTTTATTTTCATGTTAATTGTAATTTTAAAAAAAATTACGAACTGGGAGAAATGAGAATGTGTGTAGTTTTAAATAAATTTATTGGTCCATATATATAATTAAGAAACATTGCAAGGAAAATGCATTACTGAACGTTCCGGTCGACTGAGCAACCGAATCTTTAACATAATTTGTAACTTATACGAAGCAAATTTCAAATACATTAAACATTAACACTATAAACTTAAATGTTTAGCGATCGAAATACGAAATGCTATTTACATATATTAAAATGAATCGCTTAAAATAACACAGTAGATCACAATAAAAAAAAAATATCATCATGTATACATTTTTATAAATAAATAATAAAACGATGCTCGAAAATTTATTAGTACATAAAGTTCGATATTCAGAAAAATGAGATGTTTTTTAAAAAAATAAATTAATAAAGAAATTATCAAAAAAACTCTAAATTTTTATATTTCAATTTCAATTCCAAATTCAAATTCAATTTTAATTTTAATTTTAATTTTAATTTCTATTTCAATTTTAATTTCAATTACAATTTTAATTTCAATTTCTATTTCTATTTCAATTTCAAAATTTGAATTTGAATTTGAATTTCTATTTCTATTTCTATTTCAATTTCAAAATTTGAATTTTAATTTCAATTTCTATTTCAGTTTCAATTTCAAACTTTCAATTTTGGAGAAAATGTGAAACGAATATTTTTTTTGATAATTTCTGTTCATTTGTCTCGTGAGTCATGAAATCTGAATATCTGAGTGTGAGGGGGAGTATTTTTCTTTCTTAAAACTGATTAACGACTTGATTGATCCAGTCAAGATAGTAGGAGACACGGGAGTAGACTCCAGGAACTCCGGCTTGACCGCAACCAATTCCCCATGAAACAACTCCGGACAATTGCCATTTTCCGTGCTTTTCACAAACCATTGGACCGCCACCGTCACCTTTGCAGGCGTCTTTGCCTTCCTCGCCACCGGCGCAGATGAATCCCGGATGCAAATTGAAACTCGGTCCCAGTCTCGTCTTTCTCATTTGATTCTCACAGACTGGATTGCTTATCACCGGCACGTCCACTTCCTTCAGGATATTTTGGTATTTTCCAAAATCGCCGAAAGCATCTTTGCCCCAACCAGTGGTCCAGCACCTATTATTTCAAAAAATCAAGACGTGAGTGAAAATTTTGATAATTAAAATCTAAATCTTTAAATCAGGGAAAAAAATTTACTTTGTAAATTGTAAATTTGTAAAATTATAAAAATTGGAAAATTGTAAATTTGCAAAATTATAAAAATTGGAAAATTGTAAATTTGTAAAATTATAAAAATTGTAAATCTGTAAAATTGTAAATTTGTAAAATTGTAAGTTTGTAAAATTATAAAAATTGTATAACTGTAAAATTGTAAGTTTGTAAAAATTGGAAACATTGTATTTATGATAATTTACTAAACAAGCTTTTCTTTTACGGTGTTTCAGCAAAATAATTATTGTGACGAGTGAATAATATTCGTGATTACTAACCGATTGCCAGTGAAGTCCTCGTATTTCTCTGGAAGACACGCTGGACTGATGTGGGGATTTTTCTCAAAATTGATATCGTGATCGAGTTTCAAAATTGCCAGATCATTGTAGAGAGTTCCGGCGTAAAATTCCGGATGAACGTAAACACTGACGACGTCCCTCTCAATGTAGGGGAAGAATTCGACATCGTGATTCACGTCCCATTCGCCTAGACGTGCACGAAGATCTCGTCCGGCGTGAGTCTTGACGCAATGAGCAGCTGTCAAAATATGTCGAGATGAAATTAAAGTTCCTCCGCAGACGTAGACGCTCTCAGATGGATCTTTCTTCAAAATTGCCACTTGCCATGGATATTCACCTGTAAGATGAAAATATTTTTAGTACAAATTATACTGATCATTGTAAAATTTATAATTTAGTGACTAATTCGTGATATTTGCGATATGCTAAGAAGACATTTTTTTCTAGGTATTTTTAAGGGCTTTAACTAGGTTCGTAAATACAAAAGGTCCATTAAAAGTTAGTTTCTAAAAAAAAGGTTCGTAAAGTTCATAATTTGATTGAAAACGGTCGAAATGTTCGTAAATTGTGCGAAATTTGGAGAAATTACAATAAATGATTGTAGAAATTCTATAATTTTCGAAAGTAACAAAATTCGTCGCTGAAATTAAACTCGGTTTAGAAAATTATTTTAAAATCTCATCAAAATTGCATTTATTCTCAGAAATAGTAAAATTCTTTTCCAAAATTCAATTATTTTCGAAAATCTTAATAAATTTCTTGGCAAAATTTCAATTATTATCAAAAAATTTTTCACAATTCAATGATTTTCATTATCAACTATTCCAAAAAAAGAATTGTCTAAAAGAATTTAATTATAAAAAAAATTTTAATCAAAATTTTAAGTAAACATTTAGTAATTTATAAAATAATATGAAAATTTCACAGAAATTCAATTATTTACAAATTTTTTTTTATAAATTTCTTTGAAATAATTTAGTTATTTTCATAAATAAATTCAGTACAATTATTTTTAACAATTATAATCAAATTCTTGTAAAATTTTCAATAATGTTAACCAATTTTCCCCAATTCGATGATTTTCAATATCAATTATTCAAAAAAATTTTTTCGAAATGAATTCAATTACTTTAAAAAATATTCATAAAATTCTAAGCAAATATTTAATTATTTCCATAAAAAAATTTAAATTTTACAGAAATTCAAATATTTTCAAATTTTTTATAACTTTCTTCACAATAATTCAATTATTTTAATAAATAATAAAATTTTTACAGGAATTTAATTATTTATAAATTTTTTATGTAACTTTCTTCGCAATAATTAAATTATTTTCATAAATAATAAAACTAATATCAGAATTTCAATTATTTTCAAAAATTTTAATAAAATTCTTGGCAAAATTTCAATTATTATCAAAAAATTCTCTCAATTCAATGATTTTCAACATCAACTATTCAAAAAAAAAAAAAAAAAAATTTCCAAAAGAATTTAGCTATAAAAATATTCTTTAATAAAATTCTACGTAAACATTTAATTATTTTTATAAAATAATATGAAAATTTAGCAGAAATTCAATTATTTACAAAGTTCTTTTATAAATGTCTTGGAAATCATTCAATTATTATTTTCATAAATAAATTCAATCCAATTATTTTTCAAAATTTTAATAAAATTCTTGTCAAAATTTCAATTATGTTAAAAAACTTTCCTCAATTCCATAATTTTCAAAATCAATTATTCAAAAAAAAAATTTTCGAAATGAATTTAATTATTTTAAAAAATATTCATAAAATTCTACTCAACAATTTAATTTTTTTTCTGTAAAAATATTTAAAATTTCACAGAAATTCAAATATTTTCAAATTTTTTATAAATTTCTTTGCAATAATTCAGTTATTTTAATAAATAATAAAAATTTCACAGGAATTCAATTATTTACAAAATTTTTTTTTAATTTCTTCGCATTATTTCAATTATTTTCATAAATACATTCAATCCAATTATTTTTCAAAATTTTAATAAAATTCATGGAAAAATTTCAATTATGTGAAAAAGTTTTCCTCAATTTAATGATTTTCCAAATCAATTATTCAAAAAAAAAATTTCGAAATGAATACAATTATTTTAAAAAATATTTATAAAATTCTACGCAAAAATTTAATTATTTCTATAAAAATAATAGAAATTTCCCAGAAATTCAAATATTTTCAAATTTTTTATAAATTTCTTCGCAATAATTCAGTTATTTTAATAAATAATAAAAATTTTACAGGAATTCAATTATTTATCAAAGTTTTTATAAATTTCTTTACAATAATTCAATTACTTTCCTAAATAATAAAACTAATCGCAGAATTTCAATTATTTTTAATATAATTTTAATCAAATTTTTTGAAAAATGAAATTATTCTTGAGAATTTTAATAAAATTTGTCAAAAGAATTCAATTATTAAAAAATTAGTTGATAAAATTCTTTAAGATAATTAAATTTTAAGGAATATTTAATTATTCAATAAATTATTTTTGTATTTAAACTTTTAATAATATAATTCTCGTAGAATTCAATTATTAAAAAATTAGTTGATAAAATTCTTTAAGATAATTGAATTTTAAGGAATATTTAATTATTCAATAAATAATTTTTGTATTTAAAATTTTAATAATTTAATTCTCGTAGAATTTTTTTTAAAAATTAATTTAAAAAGGAATTTTAGTTAACGTTTTAGATAATAATTGAATATTAAAAACAGTATAACTTGAATTTTTAAAAAATAATTGAATCTTAAAATTAATTTTTTTAAAAAATTTATTGGATTTTTTTTTATATTATCCAAAGATTTATTTTCTAATATGAATTTAATTGAAGAATTTAGGAATAATTGAACTTTGACAAAATTGAATATTGCAAACAAATGGATTTGAAAATCGTCAAAGATTTTTTCCGAATGTTATTAAAAATAATTGCTATAAAGAAGAATTTCAGTTGAAAATTCTTGAAAATAATAATTTAATTGAAATAATGAAAATAATTTTCCAGAATTTTAATTTAAAAGAATATTATTAAAATTAATTTCGAATTGCGAATTTCGAAAAGGGCTCAACTCTAAAAACCGTAAGTGTTACTTTTATATAACAAAAACAACAAAAGACAGTGAAAATGACTCTTACGATTTTCAGAGTTGAGCCCTTTTCGAAATTGGCAATTCAATTGCTTCAAAGAAAAATTTTAGTTTAAAAATTCTTGAAAATAAATAAATAATAATTTGATTGAAATAATGTAAATATAATTTTAAAGAAGTTGCACTAACAATATTCTAACAATGTCAATTAATATTTTTAATTTTTTATCATTGAGCTATTTTTTAATTATTATAAAACATGAAGAATTTTCAGTGAAATTTGTCTGTGATGAAAGATACTCTATTGTAATAAATTAACGATTACTAACTAAGAGTATTAACTGAGACAGAATTAGTAAAAGTTTAACTAAAAAAACTTGAGCTCCATTCAAGAATATTCCGTGAATAAAAAATTAGCTATTCTCTTACCAAATTCCGAGTCTCCATCAACATAAACGGGATTCTTGATGCGACCGTTGATCCCTTGACTGTTCCTCACTCCGCACTGACCGAGTTTTCCCGAAGGACGGCCAATGATGTTTGCCCGCCGGCAGCAAACCTGACGCGGTCCACATGCTGGTGGCCTTCCAAATTGTCTCTGTTCCAAACAAAGGTAATTCATTAGATTTCTTTTTCGAATTAAAAAAAAACACTATAGTAAAAAAAGTAATACTAATTTTCGAACTTGAAGGAAAAGTTCAATTAATTCGGGAATAAATTCTATTTGCAGATATTAGTGATCGATGATGAGAGGAAATGTTAGATTTCAAGTGTTTAGGGTGCAATCAAAGACGACAGAAATGTTGACAGTCCAGCGTGAATAAAACACAGAAACTCTCGGGAAATGTAAATTTCCCAAGAAGAGAAAGGTGAGAAACTGTGAATCGTAAATGTGCGTCTACGTTTTTTTTTGTGATAAAAAAGTCGATCTCCTTATGGAAAACTGAAATGAACTTCGTTTTTGTTTGTCCAGCGATTTGTCCAGAATTTTCTCTTACCTCCTCGACGTCCCTCCTCCTTCTCGATGGAAAAGCAACTTTTCCACCCTGATTGTTACGATTTTCTCGGCTATAATTATTCGAATCATATTCATCAAAACCTCTACTGCTCTCAATTGAATCGTTCGTCCTAGCGTTTCGATAGTAACCATCATAGTCACCATAGTCACCAAAACTATTACCCTCATCATAATCGTCACCCCTGAAATAACCCGAATGACCATAATTTCCGTAATTGCCAGAATTGCCATAATTCCCATAATTCCCCTGTGGCCTCTGGGGATGATAAAAATGATGATGATTATGGTAATTCTGCTGTGGACGTTCATAGTGTGAAGGACGATTGTATTGCTCCCAAGGACCATGGCCTTGCGATGGTCCATGGTGATAGTAATTTGGTGCATAATTGCCACCGTGCAACAAGTGCTTCTTTTGTGACAGGAAATTAGTAAACTTATTGACCAATCCGTGATTAGGCGTCACATGAAGATTCACAAATGGCTTAACCACCTTCTCACCATAGTCGTCCTTCGTTACCTGAACCGACACCAATGGATTTACTGAAACCAGACCCAAGTTGATGCCCTGACTTCCGGAGCCATAGCCAGGATATGGATTTGTCAATGGATTCCCACCATAGGAATTGATTGGATAGCCACCACCACCACCAGATTGAGGTAGACCGAAACTCACGCCCCAAGTTGGCTTCAGATTCAATTTTGACGTGTCCAGTTTACCGCCTAATAAACGCTGTAAATAGAGCCAAAAGAGTGCCACGTCGTAGAATAAACAGAGGTCCTATGATTTCTTTGTTAGCACGTTGGTTAGCCAAAGTTTGTTTTTTTCGATTTTTTTTTGTTCAAAATCTAATGCACTAACTACCAATCAGTAGCTGTAGATAACTAGGTCGTCTACAGGCCTCGGATCGACTTTAAAGAGCAAAAAAAGTCGTCTTAGTTGATTAAAAATAGAAAAAAAGTCGAAAAAGTCGCTTATTTCATTCAGTGTTGTCCCAAAAATTCATATTAATCAAAAATTGTACGATTTTGCTAAATAAATATTTCAATTCTTCTTATTTCTGTATTTACAACAAAATAAAATTTAACAAATTTCAACTTCCGAAATTTAACAATTTCTAAAAATTAAAACTATAGGTTCCAAAAATTCAATTATTTTACACAATTTTAAAATAAAAATTAAATTTAAAAATTTTTTTTAATTTAAAAGAAATTATTTAATTAATTTTTAACTAAATTAAATTTTGTTAAACTTCATTTCTAAATCAATCTTTATGAATTTTTGACCATTATTTGCAATTTCAGTGAAAATTCAATTATTTAAGTATAAACAATTTAATTTTTTATAATAATTTAACCCGTTAATTTTTCTTTTCAAAGCCATTAAATTAAGGTAGAATATTTTCAAAAATTTTAATAAAGAAATTCGTAAAATTAGCTTTTGAAAAATATTTCTAAATAATTTTTTAAAATACACAAAGTTCTATAATTGAACAAAATTAAAAAATGTCCAAAAAATTGAAATTTGATCAAATCTCCTATTTAAAAATAATTTAAAGTTCGTGCAACCTTTAAAAATAATTCAAAATTTTGACAAATTCTTTTCAAAATAATTGAATTTTTAAAAATACAAAAAACCATCAAATTTTCCACACTAAAAATAATTTATTTGATTCAAATATCCAATTATTTGACTATTATCAAATAAATATTTACTTGAATCAAATGAATTTTATTTGAATGAAATAAACTGTATTTGAATGAAATAAATTGTATTTGAATGAAATATTTCAGTATTTGAAACAAATTTTTTTTTTATTTGAATCAAATAAATTGTATTTAAATAAAATATTTCAGTATTTAAAACAAATATTTCAGTATTTGAAACAATAATATTATTTAATTGATTCAATTAAAAATTATTCGATTCAAGAAAATATTTATTTGAAAATAGTCAAATAATTGGTTATTTGAATCAAATAAATTTTTTTCAGTGCAAGAATTTAAATTATAATTGATTTCTGAAAAATTCTAAAATAAAAAATATTAATTTACTTTATTCGAAGGTAATTGAATCTCAAAAATTCTGATAAAATAATTTTAAGAATTGGTTTTTCATAAATAATATTATTATTATGTAATTTTTCGAAAGAAATTGAAGAATTTTTGTATTTTTAATGAAAAAAATGTTTTTTTCAAGAACTTCTATTGAAAAATTTTTAATTTATGGCTATTTTCTCCAAAATTGTTGTAAATAATTCTGGAAAGTTTCAATTTTTCATTTAGTGTGTAAATTTGAATTTTCGGAAACATTGAAAATAATAGAATTTGAAACAAGAATTAGAATTAAAATTATTAATAATTTAGAAAATTACTTTTTTCAAAACTATTTTAATATTATTTTTGAAACCTATTTTTCGTTAATTTTTATTGAATTTACACTTGAAGATTATTGATTAAAATTTTTTGCGTATTTAATATTATTTTGAGAAAATTTTCAATTAAAATTCTTTGAAAGTTAATTTTGAAAAATTGTAATAAAATACTTGACTGGATCATTTCGATTGAATTTAATTTTACAGAATTCCAATTATTCAAAATCTTTTTAATTGTAACAATTGAGAAATTTAGTTAGAAAACTTATTCAAAAATAAATTTTCAACGATTTGTCTATTATACTTTTTATACTGATAAAAATCGAAATAAGTTGCATTTTATACTAAAAATACCAACCTACAAAAAAAATGTATATAAAATTTTGTAAAAGTATTTTGCAATTTGCGGAAAAAGTGCAACAAATCGAAATTTTGATATAAAAAATACTAAACTTTAAAAAAAATTAATGTGAAATTTAGTAAAGTTATATTAAAATTGAATAAAAATTCTTGATATTTGCTCTAATTATACTAAATTCCACAAAATTTTTTTTAGTATTTTTAGTTTAGTTTATTTATTTATTATTTATTATTATTATCATTATTTATTTATTTATTTATTTTTAGTTTTTTAGTTCAGTATTTTTTATATAAAAATTTCGGTTTGTTGCCCTTTTTTTTCCTAAATTGCAAAATAATTTTACAAAATTTAATATATATTTGTTTCAGTCTGATATTTTTTCCCAAAATTTGCAAGAAAAGTCGATAAAAGTCGTATTATTTGAAAATAGTCGAAAAAAAGTCGAAAAAGTCATAATATCCGAGGCCTGCGTCTATGAAACAAATCAATTGATCTGGAAAATAGTCAAACCTTCTCATCCAGCAACTTGATGACAGTCACAATTATTCTACTGATACACACACAAAAATGGAATGATGCCTGAAAACTAATACGATGAGGTCCTAATTGTTTTTTTTTTTTTGCAGATCGCACCGACCGATGAATTTTCTGATTGAAGATCAATTACTTGATGATGTGGTTAATAAGTTGGTTAATATCAAGATGATTATTAATAATTGAGGAAAAAAATGTCGTGTCTAGGTTATTTAGTGCTTGATGTCGTCTATTTTGTGTTATTTGCCAATGGATGATGTGGACTAAATCTGTGAGTTATTAACAAAGCGTAAAACAGTAAAAAAAGTAAAAAAAAGTAAAAAAAGTAAAAAAAGTAAAAAAGTAAAAAAAGTAAAAAAGTAAAAAAAGCAAAAAAAGTAAAGAGTAAAAAAAGCAAAAAAAAAGTGAAAACAAGTCGAAAACATTAAAAAAACAAGAGTGGAACTTACACTTTGGGCGTCAGATGATTTGTCACTAATAGCGTCGACTTGTTTGGTGTCCCTCTTGGTCCTCTCTTTGTCCTTAGTGTCCTTATTTTCTTCCTTTGATTTTGTCTCCTCCGCCTGTTCGGTCGCATTGACTCCTTTCGCGATTCGAACAGCGCTCGTACTATTGGCCTCGATGTCGAAAATTGTTTCGGCTTCGATATTCTTTCCAAGACTACGAGGATCGATCGCTAGGTAGAGGTCGTCTTTCCTTCCCGCTTGATTTAGCGTCGAGCACTGATCGAATGGCACGCAAACGCAATTGTCGTAATTGTTCGATCCGAATCCAACGTCGTAATTGTTGCCTGACTCGAAATTGTTCGAACCAAAGGCGTTTGATCCTAGACCGCTTGCTCCTAGTCCGTTAGCGCCGTGGCCATTCGATCCAAATCCGTTCGAACCGAGACCATTCGATCCAAATCCGTTCGCGCCAAGACCATTCGATCCAAATCCGTTCGAACCAAGACCATTCGAACCAAGACCATTCGATCCTAATCCGTTAGCCCCAAGACCATTCGATCCAAATCCGTTCGAACCAAGATTGCCTCCGAATCCGTTCGATCCCAAATTTTGCACTCCCAATCCATTACCACCGAAAGAGGCAGCTCCAAAATTGTTACCATTGCCATTAACAACCTTCGTGGACTCGAAATTCTTCTGCCCATCGTGGAGGGAATTAGGCTTCGGTCTCTCGTAGACAGGATACCGATCGGCGTAATTATTCGAAGCAGAACCAAGAAGATTGTTTCCCGACGATTGTCCCTTGGTGTTGAATGTCTTCTTGTAGTCCTCGAAGTTGTTAAATTGGTTTCCATAAGTGCCAGTGTTTCCGTAGCCATAGCCATTTCCCGTGGTGACGCCTGCCGTGCCTCCGAGGATAATTGGCCCCTTATCGCCGACGCCATCGCCATGAACATAATGATGATGAACGTGCTGCTGAACACCGGCACCCTGCGAGACGACAACTTGTTTCTTGTCAATGAACTTGTCCTCATAGTCGATTTCACTATCGAGACCAGCCTCGTAAACTGGCTTTGGTCTGCCTAGAAAATCAGGTTTCTTGTACGCTGGATATGGACCGACGAATGATGGTTGTGGACGTGGTCCGAAACCAGGTTTTGGGTAAATTGGTCCAATTGGTGCTGGGCCGAGACCCGGTGCGAAGGGTCCGGGTTTCGGTGGTCCATAGGGTCTTTTCACTGGAATTGCTGGTAGTGGATGACCTACTGGTTTTATTGTCACTGGTTGCGCGTAGATTACTTCCTGGGGATGAATATCGCGATGGGGTGAGTAGTAGGGGCGTCTTCCTTCGATATCGTCACACTGGAAGGTAGACAAAAATTTAGCTGTTGAACAATTTAACCTCCGGCAAGTAAAACTACATATAAAATTTGTACTGGCATTTTCATTAATATTTGTTACATTAATTTTTAGACTGATGTCTAAAAAATAATCCTGATGTCTAAAAAAAATCCTGATGTCTAAAACATTAATGTGACAAATAGTCCCTAAAGTAACAATACTAAAGAATAAAGAAACAATATTTTTCACTTCTTCCAATTTGTATTTTATTTTTAAAAAAATTATTTTTTAGATTCAAGGTTGCCACAAATATTTAATTTTATTTTTCCCTGACTTTTCCCTGATTTCCAGACAAAATTCTCACTTTTTCCCTGACCATAAAAAAAATTCTGATTAGATACTCAAAAAAATGTTCCATTAAATTTATTTACAAATTTCATTAATTGAAAAATTATTCAGAAACATCAATAAGTTTTTAAATAAGTATTTAATTATTCCTTTTCCACTGGAATTGAAATTCTTCAGAACGTTCAAATTCAAACCTTTTTGAAACTCAACAATTTATAAGAATATTATTACAAATGATGATCTTTATGTTTTGAACGTTCAAATGAACGAAATATTTTTTATTGAAGATATTTTAATAAATTACTAATCCTAAAAAATGTAACAACTAAAATTTTACGTTTAGAAACTCAGTTATTAATTTTTTTGGAAGTAACGCAAAGTAATTGCAATAAAAATTTAATTTTCAGAAGAAATAAATAAATTTCGTTCATTTGAACGTTCAGAACTTTAGGCTCTTGAAAACAGAATTTTGTTATAATTTAAATAACCATATGACATTTTTCAACAAAAATTTAATTATTT
Organism: Leptopilina drosophilae; assembly: GCA_032873175.1. Lineage (NCBI taxonomy): Eukaryota > Metazoa > Arthropoda > Insecta > Hymenoptera > Figitidae > Leptopilina > Leptopilina drosophilae. The sequence continues at coordinate 6,783,760 of CM065479.1, forward strand.
ACAAAAATCCTAATAAAATCCTTGGCAAGAATTCAATTATTTTTAAAAGTAGTAAATTTTCTCATAAAAATTCAATTATTTGAAAAAATTGTAATAAAATTCGTTGCAATAATTTAATTATTTTCATAAACAATAAATCGATTATTCGGTAATTTCATTTTTTAAACAATTTTTATTAGAAAGTACTAGAAAAATTCAATTCTTTAAATTGAAAAATAAATAATTTATTGAATAATTGAATGTTTGTTAAAATTGAATTCTCATAAAGAATTTTATCAACAAATTTTTAAATAAAAAATTTAAAAATTTTTTAATTCTTTTGACAAATTTTAATAAAATTTTTAAGAATAATTACATTTTACGAGAAATTTGATAAAAATATTGTATCCAAAATTAATTAAAATCCTGCGATGAGTTTTATTATTCATGAAACTAATTTTAAAAAATTTCCAAAAATGTTATTAAAATTTTTCTAAAATAATTGAATTTCGGTGGAGAATTTTTTTATTTATAAAAATAATTAAATTCTTGTAAAGAACTTTGTTAAATTTTTTTAAATAATTGATTCATGCGACGAATTATATAAAAAACTTTTTAAATAATTGATATTTTTCGAAAAATGTTATAAAATTTTGTATATTAAATAATTGAACTCACTTGAAAATTTTATTATTTATGAAAATAATTGAATTATTGCAAAGAAATTTATTGAAAAATTTTATAAATTATTGAATTTCAGTGAAATATTAACTAGAATTTTTTTCAAGTTTTTAAACATATTTGAATTTTGAAGAAGAATTGTATTATTTATAACAATAATTGAAATTTTGACGAGAATTTAAAAATTTTTTTTTAAATAATTGAATATTGAAGAATTTTATTATTTATAAAGATAATTTAAGTTTTGCCAAAAATTTTTGAACATAATTGAATTTCTGCGAAGAATTTTATTACTTTTGAAAATAATTTAATTCTTCCAACGAATTTTATTTAGTTTTGAAAAATAATTGAATTTCGAAGAAGAATAGTATTGTTTACAAAGATAATTGAAATTTTGACGAGAATTTTTAAAAAAAATTTTGAACATAATAGAATTTTCTGTTTTCAAAAGATAAACTTGGTTAAAATTTATGTTTAAAGCATTAATTTTTTGGATATTACAAGCCAATGAAAATGATTGAATAAATTTTATATGTGGTTTTACTTTTCGGAGGTTTATTTAAGAGAAAACGGGGGAAAAAAATTCGTATTCTAAAATTGACGCAAAACATAACCTTAAAATGGTTTTATGATTAAAATACAATTTTGTGATTTAAAGTATGTAATAATAGTTTTTTGAATTGTCGACTCACCCTCATGAGACCAAGGTTGCAGAGTTTGTCACGAATATAAGATCTCGCGATTGAATCGTTTCCCTGTTGGAGGGCATTTTTCACATTTGGATCTGAGTAGACTTCGTCGTAGCCGTCGAGATTTCTTCCTTGGCGATTGGAGGTGAGAATATCCTCGACTACGGCTTCAACATGTTGGGTGCCCTAAGGTAATTAATATTGTTTATTAAACCCTTTATTGCATTTTCATTTCCTTCGTACAATAATTATAAAACTATGTTTGATAACTTTCTTCGTTGAGAACGATCGAAACAAAACAAACAAACTGAAGTGTCAAAAAATTATAGGTTATGTTTAGAAATATTTGTAATTAAAGATGCGTTTTTAATCACCGGAATAAGTCGAAAACGATATTTATCGATTATTTAGTATTTAAAATATGTAATAGTTCAATTATATGAATAGTTATATAGTTAAATTCGTTAAATTCAATTGTGAATCTTAATAGTTTACAATAGTTCACAATTCGGGTAAACAGTTTCATATTGTGAATTCATTTAATTTTAGTTTCTAAAGAAGACAATAGTGTCGTTAGTATCGTTAAAAACAGGTGTTTTATTGTGTTTACTTTTTCCCTTGGACAGTTTAATTGAATATTTTATCCAAAAGTAATGAATTTATTAATATTTACAGTTGATAAAAGTGGTATATAAAAAAATAGTTAATCAGTATTCTATTCCAAATGATTAAAAACTGAAATTTAAAAACGAATCCTTATAGTGAAACAAAATCGTTCGTGAACATAACCTCAAAATTGTTTGCAATAATATTTGCGACGAAAGTTTCTAAAAAGTGTCATGAAAATTGAAATTAAGTTTCAATTCTGCAAAAATGAAATAGAAAAACAGGAATAAATCTTTTTAGTTTCCGTATTTTTTTCTTTATATATTTAATTTAAAAAATCATTTCTATTTTTTCTTTAAAACGGAAAAAATTCTTTTAAACAGAAAACATTTTTTAAAACAAAAAGTTTTTTAAAACGGAAAAAATTCTTTAAAAAAGAAAAAAATTTGTCTTTAACAGAAAAAATAATTTCTTTTCTCAGTAGTGTTTCTTACCAATTGTTGAGAGGAAGCCGAAGCATCATTGGGATTACTGGAACCAACTTCGTAGACTTGGTGTTGCTCTTGCTCCACTTGAAATGATGGTACAGCATCAGAAGCGGAAAAACTGACGGGATGAAAAGAATCTTCTTGATTTGAAGGAGCAGCAGCCTGATCTTCTTGCCAGGACCATTGTTGCTCGTTGGATGAGGACGAAGACGTGTGTCCCGAAGACAAGGTTTGATAATTTACTTGCGTGGCCAGGCCCTGACCAATAAGGCCCACCAGAAAGATGAACCACATTTCTATTCTGAAAAAAGTCAAAAACAAAATATTTTTATTCTATTTTCTTACTATTCGTTTCTTTGAAGTTTAAGTAATTTTTTTTTAGAATTTGACCCAATCTTTTCGAATTTAATTAATTTTTTAGGACTTTATTCTGTTTTTTCGGATTTAATTCATTATTTAAAATTAATATAATTTCATAATTATTATTAAGGAAACTATTCTTATTCGATAGTTAAATAATTATAAATCGATAATTAAATGTAGTTCAATAATTGTAATTAAATTGTTAATTGTAATTCAATTTAGTTAATTAAATTGTTAATTCTAATTTAGTTTAGTTAATTAAATTGTTGATTGTAATTCAATTTAGTTAATTAAATTGTTGATTGTAATTCAATTTAGTTAATTAAATTGTTAATTCTAATTTAGTTTAGTTAATTAAATTGTTAATTGCAATTCAATTTAGTTAATTAAATTGTTAATTGTAATTCAATTTAGTTAATTAAATTGTCAATTGTAATTAAATTTAGTTAATTAAATTGTCAACTGTAATTCAATAATTATTTATAATTCGCTAGTTAATTATAATTAAATATTATAAATAATTATTTACAATTTAATAATTATTTACAATTTAATATTTATTTACAATTTAATAATTATTTACAATTTAATATTTATTTACAATTTAATAATTATTTACAATTTAACGGTTAAACTATAACTCGACAATTACTTAAAATTCAATAGTTAATTATTCAATAATTTGAAATTCAATAATTAAAATAAAGAGATTGGATAGAAATTTAGAAATATCAAACTAAATGTTTGTTTACAACTTATCTTATATAACGAATTGATTTGTAATTCATAAAAATTGGATTTTAAATCATTTTTTCACCAAAACTGACAACGTTAAATTAAATTTATTTTCAGACATTACGAAACGAAAGGCTTTCCGTCTTGGCACTTTCTTTTTGTATTTTGATGTCTTTCAATACATCGTGTAGAACATGTTCAGCGATGGAGTTTTCACTTTAAAAGCATGAGAAATCAGACGCAAAAAAAGGTAGATTTAATTATTTTCAACACAATATTGTACTTTAGAGAACAAAACAAGACACTCATTGTCTTTATTTACAAGAAAAAATTCGTAGAAATTATAGGGAAAAATTATTTTTGTGAAAATTATGAAGAAAAATTATTTTTGTGAAAATTATAAAGAAAAATTATTTTTTGTAAAAATTATAAAGAAACATTTTTTTGTAAAAATTATAAAGAAAAATTTTTAATTGGACTATTGATTGGATTATTATTGGACTATTAATTGGATTATTATTGGATTTTTATTGGATTACTAATTGTTAGAAATTGTCAAGTAGATTGTGAAAATTGTTATTGGAAATGAAAAATGTATGGAAAAATTCTTTTAAGTATTGAGAAATATGTTAATTTTCGTTTTAGTTATTAAATTTGTTTTTATAATTAGAATACACGTAATTTGAGTAAGAGTATCGATTGATCTTAAGATTGATTAGCATAAGTTATATATAGCTTCCTTTTATAGGAATCAACGAAAGTGAGAACAAGTTCAGGTGAAAGTCGTTTGACGCGTTTCTTTATGTTATAAGCACGCTTTTGCTATATTTTAGTAAAAGTAAACACTTATTTTTTGAAGATGCTCCGAAGGATGAAGTTATTTTTTCCAATATTACGTATATTTTTAAAAAAACCGCTTTTTTACTAAATTGCCAAATTTAACGCAAAAAAATACTGAAAGACAAAAGAAACAATAGAAATAAAACTAAATCAATTTTTCCATAACTATTCGATAATATTCTTTCGTTTAATACTTTTTCAACAATTATTTCTCTTCTTTTCGTAATTTTCCAATTAACAATATTTTCCTTTTAATAATTTTCCAATTAACAATATTTTTCTTTTAATAATTTTCCAATTAACAATATTTTTCGTTCAATAATTTTCAAGTAGCAATTTTTTTCAATGTTCCAATAATATTTTTTGTTGAATAATTTTTTAATAACTATTTCTTTCTTTTTAATAAATTTCGAGTATTTTTCTTAAACAATTTTTCAATATTATTAAAGAAAAATTGTTTAATAATTGTTTAATAATTGCTTAATAATTGCTTAATAATTGTTTAATAATTATTTTCCAATACCAATATTTTTTTTCAATTTTCAATAACAATTTTAACAATTATAATTCTTTTTCAATAATTTTTCCAATATTAATAATCCAACAATGCAATGAAATTATGGATAAATAAATAGTTTAGAGATCGAAAAGTAAAAATAGTGTTACTTGGTTTATTTAATTTTCTGATTAATTATTCACTTTTGTCTTGCAGAGGAGAAAGAGTGGAGATTGAAAATTGAATTTCTTTAATTGAATAATAATTATAATATATAGGCTAATGGTGTCAGTGATTGTGAGCGTTCATCTTCAATTATCTTATTCAACTGGAAATTAAAACTCCCGCAAAATCCATTTCATTAAAATGACAATGAGAGACAGTTTGGATTACATAAGATTCTGATGTGATTGTCAGTTTAAATATCGTCACTCAACCATTATTAATTAGTGCACCCGAATGCAAATTAATAACAATAGAAACTTAATGAATGGAAAAATAAATTTTCGTTCTTCAAATTTCATTTTCATTTGACTCATAATTTTCTATAACAATTATTTTTTTAATTGTGGTTCGAAATTGTTTTCCAACTATTTTTCAAACTATTTTCCAAACTATTTTTCAACTTAGTTTTCAAAATATCTTTCAAACTATCTTTTTTCAAACTATTTTTCAAATTAGTTTTCAAAATATCTTTCCAACTATTTTTCAAACTATTTTTCAAATTAGTTTTCAAAATATCTTTCAAACTATCTTTTTTCAAACTATTTTTCAAATTATTTTTTAAACCATTTTTTAAATAATTTTTAAAACTATTTTTCAAACTATTTTTCAAAATATCTTTCAAACTATCTTTTTTCAAACTATTTTTCAAATTAGTTTTCAAAATATCTTTCCAACTATTTTTCAAACTATTTTTCAAATTAGTTTTCAAAATATCTTTCAAACTATCTTTTTTCAAACTATTTTTCAAATTATTTTTTAAACCATTTTTTAAATAATTTTTAAAACTATTTTTCAAACTATTTTTCAAACTATCTTTCAAACTATTTTTCAAACTATCTTTCAAACTATCTTTCAAATTATTTTTCAAACTATTTTTCAAATTATTCAATTTTTAGTAAACGAAAACGAAAAAATTTCAATTTCTTGTTGGCTTTTTGAATTTTTTGACAAAATTTATAAAGTTTCTAGTAAATTAATTTCTTCCGTGGGATCTTTGTTTGAAAAATTGAGCTCTTTTTTATTTATTTAAAATTTCTTTCTTTCTTTCTTTCTTAGAATCTATTTTTTATTTTTCAGTTAAATGAAAGGAAAATTTATTTTAGTTTTTGGAAAATTTACTAAAGTTTTCGATAAATTAATTTCTTTTGTAGAATTCTTTTTGTAAAATTGAGCAAATATGGAAATGTCTAAATACAATGTAGCGAAAGTGGTGAGATCAATTAACGGAAAATAAAATTGAACGGAAAATTAATTAAGTAGAGAATATTTATAAATTCGTACTCAATTAACTTAAAGAATTCTGGAAACTTTTTTGAAATTACTTGATAAATGGATGACATGTTCATTAGTGGCAAATTCGACATTAACATAGAATAAGGTACTTAGTTGTTCAATTGAAGTAGAGAAAGTCTTGTCACGCCATTGAACCGCAAAACTGCGTGAGTATAACGTTTTGCGAATAATTTCTTTTTTCGGATAACGATCAACAAAACAAAATTCTTTTCTTTGTACAAAAAAAGAGAAATGAGTGAAAAAATCATTAATAATTTAAAAATTTTTTTTGATAACTGACTTTTTGTGTTTTAAACTTTAAAGTTTTAAAAAAAATTTTTTGGTACTTTTCCTTTTATTCTTTACATTAATTTTTCTTCTTAACTTTCTTTTTTTCTTCTTAACTTTACTTTTTTTTTGAACTTTACAATTAATTCATTTTTTACTTTTATGATTTTACTGAATTTGTTCACTAGTTTAGCGAAATAAAATTCTTTGCTCCAATCGAGTTTTTCGAAATTAAATTTTTTATGAATATTTCTGATTCTTAGAGTTTAATAACAAAAAAATTGTAAAAACTATATAAAAGTAATTAAAATAATTAGGGGGAGAAATATTTGATTTAATAAAGATTGTGAAAATAAATAGAAGAATAAAAAACAAAAATAAAATAAATAAATAAAACAATAAAAATAATGATAAAATAAATTTTTGGTAAAAAAGATAATTTTGAAACTCGATGAACTGAAAATGATTTTTTTTTTCAATTTTCGAAAAATAAATTGAAAAATAAAAATGAAATGAACTTTGGATGAAAATGAAAAACACGCGTTTTGAACACTTGCACTAGATCCTTTATTTCTGACGATGATTGAAGAAGAAGAAGACAATATTGAAGATTTGATTTTTTTTCGCGATATAAACCTACCTGTTTATCGATCACTCTCACGACACTCTAAGATTCTTAAACACGCTGGGTATGTCTTATATAGGCTCTTTCTCTCTCCTCCTCGAACACTTTCTCCATGCACAGTATACAACGTCTTGTGAGCTTTACACTTATATACTTACTCTTAAATACTCACCTTTGGGGATGCTGTGCCAAGGCGGTGGGGTTCGCCATGACTCACACCGGACCTTACGGTCCCTGAACTCCCGTGTGTTATGCATATTATATAAATCCCTCACTCACACACCACTGTCAATTATTTTCGTACATATAATCCTTTAATTTTTATTTCTCTCTCCCTCATCAAGGCAAATCAATTTCCCTTAATGGAAAACAAACATTTTTTTACTTTTCAATCAATTTCATTTTTATTTGAACCAGTAATTTCTGTATTTTTCAAGAAAATATGACCTGAACTCAAATAATTAATTAATTAATTAATTATAATTAATTATAATTAATTTAATTATAATTAATTATAATTAATTTAATTATAATTAATTATAATTAACTAAATTATAATTAATTATAATTAACTAAATTATAATTAATTATAATTAATTATAATTAATTTACTCAAATAAAAATTGATTCGAATAAATATTTACTTGAATCAAATAATTTGTATCTTGAATTTTAATTAAAAGAGATAAATTGTAATTGAGGTGATAAATTCGGTATTTAGAGCAAAAAAAATTTTTAATTTAAAATTAATTTATTTGAATTGAATAAAAATTGTTTGACTCAAAAATATATTTATTTGTTAATGAATACCAGTGAATTATGAATTAAATAATAAATAAACTAAAAAATTATTTGATTCGAATAAAAATGTAATTGAAGCAAATAATTTTTATCTCGATTTTCAATTGAAACAAATAAATTGTGCAAATAAATAATTGTAATTAAAATACTAAATTCGGTATTTGATGGAAATTCAATTTATTTAATTAAAAAAATATATTTGACTCAAAAAAATATTTATTTGTTAATAAATACCAGTGAATTATGGATTAAATAATAAATAAACTAAAAAATTATTTAATTCGAATAAAAATTTTATTGAATCAAATAGTTTTTGTCTCGAATTTTAATTGAAACAAATAAATAAATTGTGTAAATAAATAATTGTAATTAAAATACTAAATTCGGTATTTGAAGCAAATTCAACTTATTTGATTTAAAAAAAATTATTTGACTCAAAAAAATATTTATTTTTTAATAAATACCAGTGACTTGTTAAATAAATAATAAATAAAGTAAAGAATTATTTGATTTAAATAAAAATTTAATTGACTCAAATTACTTTTAAATAAAATTTTTATTTAAAACAAATAAATTTATTCATCAAATTCGATTTCTTTGAGTTGAATAAAAATTATTCGATTCAAGTAAATATTTAGTTATAACAATGAATAAATACAATTTACTTGACTTAATTAAAAATGATTTTTGAACCATAAATTTAGTTTATTTGAGTAAAATAAAATTTTATTTGCCTGAGAAGTAACTAGATTTTCTATTTGTTTGTAATAAAAATTGTATTCGGCATAAAACAATATTTTTTATTTGAAAAAAAAATATTTATTTGAATGATATAATATTTTTTATTTGAAATAAAACATTTATTTGAAAGAAATAATATTTTTTATTTAAAACAAAAAAAATTATTTGAAAGAAATATAAAGTCTAGTTGCGGCTCTCTGTGAAATATTATTTTATTTTGTTAAAAAAACCATTTGTTGATTTTTTGGACCCAGATTTTAAGAATCAATTTATTTCCTGAAAAAATTGTTTAGAAGATAAAAAAGTGAAGACTATTTTTTATTACAGTTTATTTTTATTACTATTACTGTTTACTATTACGAACAAATTTTACGACACTTTTGATACTAGTTTTTATTTCTAAATTCAGTCCAAGGCTTGTCATTAATATTTAGATTGAATAACAATTATCGATTAATAATAATTAGCAATAATTTGAAACATTAAATAAGTCTAAAAAAATTTTTTTATTAAATTTTCAATGGCGTAATTAACAAAAATAATAATTAAAACTAGTATTTTAGTTTAAAGGGTCGAAATTAGGAATAATTCGAAACGTTAATTAAAGTCTTTTTTTTATTTGAACCAAAAAAATACAGTCAATGGTTTTTAATATTTTTTAAATAATAAATTAATTCCAATTGTTAATTAATAAAAATAAGAAATAAATTTATTAATACAAGAGGCTTGAAATTAGTAATAAAATTTAGAATAATAAGTAAACCTTACTAATTTACTAATAATTAGTAATTATTTAAAAAACTAAATAGTGTTTTTAATAATAATTTCTTAAATAATAAATAAGCTGTACTAATTTACTAATAATTAGTAATTATTGAAAAAACTAAATAAAGTTTTTGATAATAATTTCTTAAATAATAAATAAGCTGTACTAATTTACTAATAATTAGTAATTATTTCAAAAACTAAGTAGTGTTTTTAATAATAATTTCTTAAATAATAAATAAGCTGTACTAATTTACTAATAATTTTTAATAATAATAATAATAATAATAATTTTTTATTTTTAAGTTTTTAATAATATTTTCTTAAATAATAAATAAATTTCAATGGTAATTGAAAACAATAATTAAAATTAGCAACATAGTTTGGGGCTCGGAATTTATTGGTGAAAAGAGCATAATTTCAAGGTGAATGAACCGTTTATGGAGAAAAGTATTATATTATTACATTTTTATTAAAGATTCGTGAAATAATTAACCATATTGCAAACGGACATTTACTGTTTTATAAATGCAATACCTTCGACGGGAAAAACCCACTTTCACACTGAGAAACAATTCCTTCAGACTTTCAATTCCTTCTTCAACCCTATAAGCATAATTACTTTATTTATAATGTAATCTTATACTTTTCCTTTTTTTCTACTTAAACCAGAAACGATGAAAAAGAAATTAAAAATATATTTTGCACATTTTTCAAATTTTCGAGTTTAGAATTTTTTAATTATTTATTATTTAATTTTTAATAATAATATTTAATAATAGTAGTATAGTATAGTCACATACTAAATTTAATTAATCCAAAAAACATTTACATCTTTTTTATAATATTTAATAATAGTTATAATATTTAATTAAATTAAAATTAATAAATTTAATTTATTTTAATAATTTTCAGTATTTATGTTTTGTAGTATTTTTGGTTTATTTAATTTTTGTATTTTTTTTGCACGTTGTATTTTTTATACTTCGCGGCAAAAAAGCAAAATATTCACCTAGAAGAGTTATGTTTTTATTTTACAAAATATTTTAGTTGTTTTAATTAAGACTTTCGTTGTTTCAGAGAAATTTATCGCTGCTTCAGGTGCTGCTTTTTTCCATTTGTTTGTAATTAAAATGATTATTAATTCTTTTTCAGTATTTATTATTAAATTTGGAAAAATTAATTTTATTCATAACAAAATGTTTAAAATAAAAAAAGGACTTTCTGAAAAATCGAAAAGACATTTAAAATTTAAAACAATAAAAAAGGACTTAATTTGAAAAACTGAAAAGACATATGTAAAAATAAAAATTGTAAAGAATTCAAAAAGAATTGTTTAAAATATAGAAAAAGGACATTTTGAAAAATCGAAAAGACAATAAAAAAAATCTTGAAAATATAAAAATCAAAAGAAAGAAAAAAATAAGAATTAGGAATTTAGAAAGAAATGTTTATAAAATATAAAAAAAGGACTTTTTGAAAAATTTAAGACATAAAAATAAAATTTGTAAAGAATTTAGAAAGAAATGTTTAAAATATAGAAACAAGACTTTTTGAAAAATCGAAAAGACATAAATATAAAATTAAAAAGAAAGAAAGAATAAAAATTAAGAATTTAGAAAGAAATGTTTATAAAAATATAAAAAAGGACCTTTTAAAGAGTTGAACAGATATTATACAAAATTAATACAAAATTAAAAAAATTTTTAATAAAATATTTCTGAAAACTTAAAAGACGCATAAATATTTAGTTTCAAGGTGCGTCTTTTCTCCTCTAGAGTTCAACGAAAGATATTACAAAATCATTTCATAAAACCGAGCATTGGTTCACAATGTGCGTCATCAGGATTGGTTTTTTTCCCTCCTTTTACAATTTTCCAAGAAATTACACAAAAATCTTTCTTTTTCGTATATTTCGATTTTGATCGATCAATTCTTCAAAATAATTATCATATAATAAATATATTTCATTTTTTTAAATGAAAGTTCATCTTCTGGAAATTACGCGTATTTATTAAAAAAATAAAAAAAAATGTTCAAAGATTCGAAAATTACATAATGGAAGAAAATATTGTATACAAACATATATTGGAAATGACACAGTTTTTTCACAAAGTAACCTGAATGAACGCGATCTGATTATTCAATTCTTATATTCAGTTTTGTCAATGAAATTACATAATTTCTTCTGGAATTCGTATCCTGGTATTATGCGCGTTAGACCACAAAAATTTCTCCAAATTTTACTGCGTCTAATGTTTAAATATAGAGAAAAAGAGATTCAAAAAAAAAAAAAAAAATGAATCATGCATTTTATTACATTATATGTTACATTACATTAATAGAATAGAAAACAAGTGGAATTTTGGTTTCTTTTTTTAAAATTAATTATATTTGGAACTTGATGATAATTTTTCTAATTAAAAATTATTTTTCCGATTTTATTATTTATTTATTTTAAAGTAAACGAGAGTGAAAATAAAAAAATAATATATTAAAATAACAATTTATTTGAATTAAATTAACGATTAGTTGTTAAAGCCAAATAAATATTTACTTTATTTATTTAGCCAATAAATATTTACTTGAATCAAATAAATTTCATTCAAATCAATAAATTAAGTTTGAAAAATTATTAAATATTAAATTATTAATTAAAACAAAAATTACTATTAAATTATTAAATTCTTAAATAGTTATTAAAATAAAATACAATAATAAAAAATTTATTTATTGAAATACAATTGACTCTTTTTGGTATTATATTATTTAACTAATAAATTGAAATTTTCTGCATAATTTAAAAATTGTATTTGAATCAATAAATTAAGTGTCAATGATTGTTTGAATCAAATAATTATTAAAATACAATACAATATTAAAAATTTAATTATTAAAATACAATTGACTTTTTTTGGTATTATATTATTTAAATAAATAAATTGAAATTTTCTACAGAATTTAAAAATTGGAAAAAAATATTTCCCTTTTACTATGAATATAAAAAAGTGATCTTGTTATTGTTTTCTTTGTAAATTATTATAAAACAACTGCGATAATTTATTGGTAAAAAATAGAAAGAAAAGAAGTTTATAGTTTCTTGGACAATCATCATCATCGTCGCCGGACATCCGTTCAAATGAGAGTTCAGCAACCTTGACCTAAACATTACGAAACAACTCTCTAAAAATGAGAACAAAATATAAATCGAAAAAAAATAATGCAGGGGAAAAAATTTCCGAAGAATTATTTTAATCTCGTTTTTATATTTTGTTCATTTTATTCAGCATCGCTTGGAGGGGAAATTATTTATTAATACTTCCAATGTTGTTATTTATTACAAAAAAAAAAAAAATAATAATAATGTAACTGAAGAAAATTTGATTCAAATAATTTTTTAGTTAAAAAACAAAATTTACTCGAATCAAATTATTTTTATATCTCAATTTTTATATCTCGATTTTTATTTAAGTCGAAAAAATTGTAATTGAACTAAGAAATTTTGTATTTGAAGAAAATTCGATTTATTTGCTTTGAATAAAAATTTTATTTGATTCAGGGAAATATTTATTTGTTAATAAATACTATTTGACTCAAAAATTTTTAATTGAAGCAAATTTATATTAAATTTACAAATAAATTTATTTGCTTATTTATTTGTTAATAGCCAAGTAATCTATTTGAATCAACAATTTTTTAAATTTATAAAAATATTTATGAATATAAAAATTTATTTATTTTTGGTCTTATTTATTACCAAAATTTACAATTTTGTTTTTTATTAATTTAATTTTTTGAAAATCGCAAGGAAATTTAGGTTATTAATTTAAAAACTAGAAGTCTAGTTAAAAATTTAATTACATGGAATTAAATGTAAAAAAATTGAATAAAGATTAAAATTAAAAAAAGAATAATAATGAAATCAAAAACTAGAAAAAAGCAGAACTCTGGTTAAAAATTTAATTACATTGGAATTAAATGTAAAAAAATTGTATAAAGATTAAATTTTTTAAAAAATAATAATTAAAACAAAAACCAGAAGTCTGGTTAAAAATTTAATTACATTGGAATTGAATGTAAAAAAATTGTCTAAAGATTAAAATTAAAAATTACTATTATTATTATTATTATTATTATTATTATTATTATTATTATTATTATTATTATTAAATTAGTATTAATTAAAGAAAATAATAAATTAAGAAATAAATTTTTTCCATTTATTGAAATAAATTAATCAATATTTTTCGTGTTTGATTTTATTTAAATAATGTAAAAAATATTTTCAGTGTTTGCAAAAAAATAATAATTAAAACTAAAAATACGAAAAGAAAACACAAAATTGCCAAAAAAATTTTTTTCAACAATTTTTCTAAATTTTGAAGAAAAGAAAATCAACAGGCACTTAATTTCGTGTTAAATGTAATTTAGGTCAAACGCTATGCTATATAATCAACCGAAAATCCTGATCTCGATGAAGAAGCTAGAACAAAAGAAACGGTCGGCGGGTGAAACAAGGTTTCTTGTATACATTAACAATAAAAAAAAAGAATAAGACAAAAAAAAACCGGTTATTTACATCCGGAGGAAATGGCGTTCGTATGTTTGCGATTTACTTTCTCTGTTTATGGGAAGCATTGAATGAGATAACTTTCTTCCATCGCGAGACAACTGACACCACGTTCAAGTCACTGAATCATCAAATTAAGTTCACACACACTCTTCTTAATTACGTTTATCTCACTAACCAATCTATATAAGGAAAGTAAAATTATGTGATTTCCATGCAGTGAGCCAGGAGGTCAAGGCTAAGAATTGTAACAAGAAAATGCAAATGTTTATCAAATTTATTTAAATAAATTGAGGAAAAAGTTATTATTTTATTGAAATAAATGCGAATACTGAAAATATTTATTAATTTAAATGAGAATTTGTTTATTTAATTAAATGCAAGTACTGCAAAAAAGTATTAATTATTGTTTATTTAGAAAATTAACTTAATAATTTATTTAAATAAATGCAAGTCCTACAAAAAACTTATTAATTATTATTTATTTAATTTATTAGTTAATTAATTTATTTAAACAAATGCAAACATTGTAAATATTTATTACTTTATTTAAATAAAATCAAGCACGGAAAACATTGATTTATTTATTTAAATAAATGAAAATATTGCAAATAATTATTAATTTATTTAATAATAAAACCAGACACTGCAAACACTTATTAATTTATTTAAATAATTGCAAGTACTGCCAAAACGTAATAATAATTATTTATTTAAATTGTTTACTTATTAATTTATTTAAAGAATTTAAACAAAGGCAAATACTGGAAATATTTATTATTTTATTTAAATAAATGCAAGTACTGCAAAAAAGTATTAATTATTGTTTATTTAGATTATTAACTTATTAATTTATTTCAATAAATGAAGGTCCTACAAAAAACTTATTAATTATTATTTATTTCATTTATTATTATTATTGTTATTATTATTATTATTATTTATTATTAGTTATTAAAAACCGTATTAATTGTTATTTATTTAATTTATTATTATTATTGATTATTATTTATTTAATTTATTATTATTATTGATTATTATTTATTATTATTATTATTGATTATTATTTATTATTATTTTTTTTTATTAGCTTATTAATTTATTTCAACAAATGCAAACACTGTAAATATTTATTACTTTATTTATAAATAAAAGCAAGCACGGAAAACATTGATTAATTTATTTAAATAAATGCAAATATTGCAAATATTTACTAATTTATTTAAATAAATGCAAGTACTGCAAATATTTACTAATATTTAAACAAATGCAAACACTGGAAATATTTATTAATTTATTTAAATAAATGCAAGTCTCGCAAAAAATTAATAATTATTTATTTAATTTATTAACTTATTAATTTATTTCGACAAATGCAAACACTGAAAATATTTATTAATTTATGTAAACAAATGCAAACACTGCAACTATTTATTAATTTATTTAAATAAATGCAAACACTATGCAAATACTTATGAATTTATTTAAATAAAAGCAAACTATGCAAATATTTACTAATTTATTTAAATAAATAATAATAAACTAAATAAATTTAAGTAAAGAAAATAATAAAACAGCAAATATTTATTCAACTATTCAAATAAACATTTGGATTTTTTTGCCAACTTTTTTATTTAATAATTATAAATAGTATAAAAATTCAATAAATTTAAATTGTTATTTAATTTCTTTTTTTTGCCATCAAGGCAGGAATGTTGACAAAAAATTAAAAAATAAGAATTGGATAAATATTGTGAAATTTAATTTAAAATTCTATATAATCGTTTTTTTATAATCATTGCTTTGTTACTGGTTTGTTAAGATTTCGGAGCTCTGAATTATTCGCTCTGTGGTTTTGGGGTTCCGGGAGAAAGTTTTTCGTGGATCTTCGTCCATTCGGGCGTAATAATACAATCATTTCGTGAAAAAAATTGAAGCATAATTATCAAGTGCATTAGTGCACCTATTATGCCTCTGCTTCTTTCAATTTGGAATTTTTTATTGCAAAAGTGAATTTTTTCGCAAAAAAATAATGCAAAAAATATTTTTTTGGTAGAAAAAGAATAAAAAATTTGTTTTTTTAATAGAAAACGATTTTTTTTAACACTTAATTGAATGGTTTAGTAGAAAACGAAATTTTTTATTACAAAATTAAATTTTGTAGTCGATAACGAATTTTTGTAAAACAAAATTAAATTTTTTAGTAGAAGACGAATTTTTGTAAAACAAAATTAAATTTTTTAGTAGAAGACGATTTTTTGTAAAACAAAATTAAATTTTTTAGTAGAAAACGAATTTTTGTAAAACAAAATTAAATTTTTTAGTAGAAGACGATTTTTTGTAAGACAAAATTAAATTTTTTAGTAGAAAACGAATTTTGGTAAACAAAATTAAATTTTTTAGTAAAAAACGAATTTTTGTAAAAACAAAATTAAATTTTTTAGTAGAAGACGATTTTTTTCCTACAAAATTGAATTTTTTTTTAGAAAACTAATTTTCTGAACAGAAAAATAATAAAAAAATAATTTTTTGATAGAAAACAAAGTTTTTTGATAGAAAATGAATTTTGTTTATAAGAAAAGATTATAAAATTAAATTTTATAATAGAAAAAATTAATAGTTTGTTTTAATGAAAATAAAATTCTTTTTTATAGAAAATGAATTTTGTTTATAAGAAAAGATCATTAAATTAATTTTCTTAACAGAAAAATAATAAAAAAATAATTTTTTGATAGAAAACAAAGATTTTTTTTATAGAAATTGAATTTTTTTTACAGGAAAGGATTATAAAAATAATGTTTTTAGTAGAAACAAATTAATGGTTTTTTTGAAAGAAAATAAATGTTTTTTCATAGAAATTGAATTATTTTATAGAAAAAAGATCATAAAAATAATGTTCCTAACAGAAAAATAATATAAAAATTAATTGTTGATAGAAAATAAATTTTTTTAAAGAAATTGAATTTTTTTTTAAAGAAAAATAGAATGAATAAAAAAAATGGTAGAAAAAGAATTTAAGAAACTAGTTTTTTAGCTATAAAATGAATGTTTTAAATAGAAATTAAATTTTTTTATAACAAAATATCATAAAACTAATTTTTTCAATAGAAAAAAAAATATTTTTGTAAAATGAAAATAAATTTTTTTTTATAGAAATTGAATTTCTTTATAAGAAAGGATCATAAAAATAATTTTTTTAACAGAAAAATAATAAAAAAGTAACTTTTTGATAAAAAATAAAGTTTGTTTTATAGAAATTGAATTTTTTTGGTAAGAAAAATTGAGTAAAGAAAATGATAAGAAATAAGTTAATGAAGGAAAAGTTCATAAAAATAATTTTTATGATAGAGAATGAACTTTTTGTATGGAAATTAAATTTTTTGTATAGAAATTATATTTTTTTGTAAAAAAATAATTGAAACAAATTATAAATTAATTTTTCGTTTAGAGGGAGAAAATTTATAGACAAACAATAATATAAAGAAGAAAGAAACAATAAGAAAAGTGAGAATTTTCTTTGCTATCATTTAATTTGAAAGTGAAAAGGGAAAAGTAATTTTTTTTTAAATAAAAGAGATATTACGAAATAATGGATCAAATTTTTAATCGATGATGGATCATATTTATGAACTGTTAGGTATTGCGACTTCGAAGCGCTGTTACATAAGGGGGATTTCCTCGGCCGTTTATATTCTGGGAATTCTCTGTTCACTCCACGGGTACATTATATATATCCTGCTAAAAGTGACAGGATTATCTTGACCCAATTTTGCCATTTACTAGGAATTTTTGCGTATTCTTAAAAAAACACCACAGAATCAATAACAATAAATTATGTATTATGGCCTAATACTAATTTTTTTTTATTACAGGTCTATTAAATTTATTTAATTCATAGTTAACTCGTTTTTACAATAACCGCAAGACAATAGAATAGTAAATTATTATTTTATTATTATTTTATTTATATACAAATTTTATTATTTTATTACGTATTTTTTGTATTTATTTATCAGTATTTAGGTATTTAATTATTTATTTGTTAACAGGCACAGAGTTTTTTTTCGTACATAAATTTCGTACAGTAATTTTCGTAATAAAATTTTAAACTATTGAAAGTAATTATTAAACTGTATTATTATTAATTAACAATTTTCATGAATCGCTAAGTAAGTGAATATAAATAAATAAATTAATATATAAATAAATAATTGAAAACTAAATGAAAAATTATTTATTGACTGTAAATAATTAAATAAATAGCAGCACTTAGACTTTTTAATAAATTATTTAAACGTTTTTGTTTATTAATATATTTATTTACATATTTATTTAGTTTGTCATTAAATTTATCAACAAACAAAAACGTTTAAATAAATTATTAAAAAGTAAACGCAAAATAATTTATTTACTATAAATATTAATAAATAAACGGGTATATAAATATATAAATGAATAAATATATTAATAAAAAGTAAACATGTAAATAAATAATTAAAAATTAAGTGAACAATAATTTATAATTATAAATTTTAATTTAATTAATTTTAATTAATTAATTTTAATTTAATTTTTAATTGTAATTTTTTTATAATTAAATAATAATGAATAAATCTGCAAGTAACAATGAAAATAAATGAGTGAATAAATAATTAAGTCAGAAGTAAACAAAAAAATAAACTAGTAATATAAATAAATGTAAACATATAAGTAAATAAATAAACTTTTCACTAATTTAATAAAAGTAAATAAAAAGTAAACATTTATATAAATAAATAGGTAAACAAAAAGGGAACATTTAAATAAATAAATATGTAAATAAAAACTGAACATTTAAATAAATAAATATGTAAACAAAAAGTAAACATTTAAATAAATAAATATGTAAATAAAAAGTGAACTTTTAAATAAATAATCATGAAGTAAATGAAAAGTAATTAAAAACTATAAAAAAATTTTTTTTGTCACAGTGTTAAATTGTTTTCGAGTTCGTAACTTTGAAATTCACATTTGAAAACGAAAAACACACTTAAAATATACAATAGCTTTTTTTTATAGTCGGAATTACATAAGTGTGACAATATCTACGTGATAAAAATCCTAATACGTCTCGAGAAAGTCTTCACATATGATTCCACTTTCCCTCTCGTTATGATTTGTACAGTTCACAACTTATTTTGAAAAAGTCACATTTAGAAAAAAAATATTTTGAATATTTAATGAAAAAACATTTTTTAACATATTTTAAAAATCACTTTTTTCAAATATATTTGAATTATGAGAAAAAATTACTTCTTTTGTCTCTAAATTTCCGTGTTAGTAAAAATTTTTACTAATTTAAATTTTAGTGATTGATTTTTTGGTTTTCAATTGAGAAATTTTACTATTAAATAGTTTCTACTAATTTTTTTGTTTTGGTAAAATTCACTAAAGCAGAAACAAAATCTCAATCACTAATTCTAATTATTAAAGATTTTTACTATTTCAAATATAGAGAGGGAGAGAGAGAAAAGTTACTAAATTAAAAACAAAAAAGTCAGTCACCAATTTTATTTAGTAAATATTTTTTCTATTTTAAATTTAGTGAGTAAAAAGTGATTAGTTAATTTTACCAATAAGTATAGTAGTTTTTACCAATTTAATTGTAAATTTGATTAAAAAATAGTATTTTATTAATTTATTAGTAAATTTTACTAGAAAATAAATTTCCACTAATTTTTTTTTGTAAAATCTTTACTAATTTACTTATTAGTAAAACTAACTAATCACTTTTTACTCACTAAATTTAAAATACTAAAAATGTTTAATAATTATAATCAGTGATTGAGATTTTGTTTTCGATTTTTTTTAGTATTTCAATTTTTTTTTATTTTTAGTATTTCAAATTTAGTGAGTAAAAAATGATTAGTTAATTTTACTAATAAGTATAGTAATTTTTACTAATTTTAATTGTAAATTTGACTAAAAAATAGTATTTTTATTAATTTATAAGTAAATTTTACCAGAAAATTGTATTTTAATTAATTTGTTAGTAAATTTTACTACAAAATAGTAATTTCCACTATTTTTTTTTGTTTGTAAAATCCACTAAATCAAAAACAAAATCTCAATCACTGATTATAATTGTTAAACATTTTTTGTATTTCAAATTTAGAGAGACAAAAATTTAATAAATTAAAAAAAAATGTCAGTCATCAATTTTAATTAGTGAATATTTTTTTCTAATTCAAACTCAAAGAGGGGAAAAGTGATTAGTAAATTTCACTAATAAATAGTAATTTCCATCAATTTATTACTAAATTTGACTAAAAAATAGTATTTCTTATTAATTTATCAGTAAATTTTACTAGAAAATAGTAATTTCCACTAATTTTTTTTTGGTAAAATCTCTCAAATTAAATACAAAATCTTAACCACTAATTATAATTATTAAAAATTGTTAGTATTTCAAATTTAGAGAGAAAAAAATTAGATAAATTTAAAAACGAAAATTTCAGTCATCAATTCTAATTAGTGAACATTTTTTCTATTTCAAATTCAAAGGAGGAAAAGTGATTAGTAAATTTCGCTAATAAATAGTAATTTCTATCAATTTATTTGAATGTTTGACTAAAAAATAGTATTTTCTATTGCTTTTTTAATATATTTTATTAATGAATAGTTTTATTTATTAATTTAATGGTAAAATTCACTAAATAAAAAACAAAATGTCAGTCACTAATTCAAATTAATAAATAATTTTTCTAACTTAAATTTCGAGAGAAAAAATACTTAAAATATTGAAAAATATCACACATAAGCGAAAAAGAGTTTTTTTCCTCTAAATTTGAATTAGTAAATTTTACTAATAAACTAGTAAATAATTACTTTCTGGTAGTTAAATTTTACTTATAAATTAGTAAAAAATGCCTATTTGGTAGTAAATTGTACTAATAAATTAGTAAAAAATACTATTTGGTAGCGAAATTTACTAATTCAAAAGCAAAAGTGAGTCTCTGATTCAAATTAGTAAATATTTTTACTAATTCAATTTAAATAAATAAAATAAATATTTTTGCTAATTCAAATTAATAATTATTTTTACTAATTTAAATTTTGAGAGTAAAAACCGCAGAATTTAATTAGTACTGCGCCAATAAAGACAATTTCTTCAGTTTTGGGCTAGAAATATTTTCACTTTTCAGGTAAAATTTCTACATCGAAAAAATAATAATGAACGCAATACATCGAGAGAGTTTCGTAAATATCGTTGATAATATTTAGCTATCCGCCTACGAAAAGAATATGAAAAAGGCAAGACGAGTTATAATATGTTATAATGCTACATAAAATATTACACAGTTATAAAGTAAAACTACTTCAACTTTTTGCGAGTATAATAAATATATTAAAATTTAGATTTCGCTTCATATATGTCTCTCTTTATATTCAGTTTCTCCTATTTTCTTCATATAAAATATAATATAGTGAAAAAAAACTGATATGTGCGTGGATATAAT
Source organism: Leptopilina drosophilae (assembly GCA_032873175.1). Lineage (NCBI taxonomy): Eukaryota > Metazoa > Arthropoda > Insecta > Hymenoptera > Figitidae > Leptopilina > Leptopilina drosophilae. Next base: position 6,805,423 of record CM065479.1, read on the forward strand.
AAATATTAAAAAAAAATAAAGAATATAAAAAGAAATGTGACTCAAAATTACTTTCACTATTTTAATTTTCTTTCGCTTATATTAATCAATTTCCATATAAATTTTTAATTGAGACTATATGTTCGTTATTTTATTTTAATGAATTTTTATGTGTTTTTGATTTGATGGCTCATTGACTCTCTAAATTTTAATTTGTATAAAAAATCGACAATTAATTTAAAGTAGTAGAAATTTTTACTATTTCTTGGTAGTAAATCTTTATTATTTTATTGAAAATTTTTTTTTAAAAATCGTTAAAAAATGTCAATTGTTTAAAAATTAGAAACTAAAATTTGAAAACTAAAAATTAAAAAATAAAAATTAAAAATTTTGTGACTTTAATTTTTTCGAATTTTTAATTTTTAACTGATGTTTTAGTGAAAAATTTCTAAGGACTAATAAAAAATTTTACTAATAATTTAAATTAGTAATCGGCTTCATTTATTTGGATGTTTATAATAACTGTGAATTTGAGTTAGTAAAAGTTTTTAGTAATTTAAATTAGTGATTTACTTTTTGCTTTTGAATTAGCAAATTTTACTAGTGAGTAAAAAATTAAAATTAATTCGTAATTAAATTAATTTCGTGATTAAAATTAATTAAAATTAATTTTAATTAATCAATTAATTAAAATTAATTGATTTTTTAATTAGTAAAATTTTTTAGTAGCTTGAATTAGTGTCTAACTTTTTGCATTTAAATTAGTAACTGGATTTAGTGTTTAGAAAAAATTTTAAAATATAATTAAATATGTTGATACTAAACTGAATTGGATCATATTGATGCCCCAAAATATTTGGATTAATTTGAAATTTAATCAAAATTTTCGAATTTAGTAAAACTTGCTTAGTTTTAGTATCAAATTAATATTTTCAAGAAAGCTGAATTAATACTAAAAAAAGAAGTAAAAAATTAAATTATTTTACTATTTAAATTAAAAATTCGTATTTAGTAAAATTTTCTTAGTTCAGCATAAATTTGATTATACTTTCAAGAAAATTGTGAATTAATAATAGAAAAATTTTTAAATCCAATAATTTAATTATTTTAATTATTGTATTTACTATATTTATTAATTATTGTTTTTTTCTTTTTTTCACTATCGAAACTTTCAAAGAGCGCCTCTCTACTAAAATTACAAGAAGTTTAAAAATTTTTTTTAAATTAATTGATAAATATTATTATTAAATTTTCAATCATACCAACGTAAGGTACAATAAAAATAAAATCTCTCGTAACTTGTGAAGGTAAAATTTATCGTCAGAGATAAAAGAAGAAATAAACTTTATCTTTCACGATACAAATATTTCAAGTTATCTGTTTAGTTTCCAGATGGATGGCGCTCTTTCTAAAAGTGAGAATTTCACAAACGTAAAATTTATTTATACAAAAATTAAAAAAAAAAAAAACAATTTAAAGAGAAAATTTTTTAATTTAAAAAAAAAGAGAATTTAAAATTTTTTAATTCTAATTATTGTAAATAAATAGAATTTAAAATTTTCTCTTTAAATAATTAATTACTTTTAATTGTTAACTAATTTAATTAATAATTTTTCAAAATATATTTTCTTTCAAAAACAAAATTAAACACTAGAATTTTAAGAAGAAAATTCATGATATTTTCAGACGCCTTTCTATACGCAATTTTTTTTTCTCTTTTAATTTTTACTTTTACAGAGTTGAATTAAATTTAGTAAAATTAATTTTTATTTTCCTTTTCGAATTAGTTTTAGTAAAATTAATTTTTATTTTCTTTTTGAATTAGTTTTAGTAAAATTAATTTTTATCTTCTTTTTGAATTAGTTTTAGTAAAATTAATTTTTATTTTCTTTTTGAATTAGTTTTGGTAAAATTAATTTTTATTTTCTTTTTGAATTTATTTTAGTAAAAGTAATTTCATTTTTTTGCAAGAAATTACAGTTATTAAAATTAAAACTTGTATTATTAATATTATTTTTTGATTTCTTATTAAGTTTTTTATTTTTACAAAGTTGAATTAATTTTAGTTACTAAATTTAGCTATACAAAAATAGTAAAAATAAAATAATAATAATTAAAATAATTTTTATTTTATTGTACTTTTTTAATATAAAATAATAATTAATATTAATAAATTAATGAGAGTAAAAAAAATTGTTTTTTCTTATAGAAAAGAAATAAAATTTTTAGAAATAAAAAAAATGACTATTTGACTATTTTAATTTTCTTTCACTATTAAAAAAATTTAATTAATTAATTAATTAATTAAATTAATTTTAATTTATATTTTTTTTTAAATTTAAGTAGAGTGTGAGTGTTACGATCAGACCCAGTATTTAATGAAAAATTTTTTTTCCTTTTGTTTTTACTTGGACAATTTAATAATTTATTATATTTTTAATTGAAATTGATTTAATTTAATTTTCTTTAATTTCAATTTAATTTAATTTTATTTAATTTTATTTAATTTTATTTAATTTTATTTAATTTTATTTAATTTTATTTAATTTTATTTAATTTTATTTAATTTTATTTAATTTTATTTAATTTTATTTAATTTTATTTAATTTTATTTAATTTTATTTAATTTTATTTAATTTTATTTTATTTGATATAATTTAATTTGATTTTAATTTAATTTAATTTACAACTACATTTAAAGAAAATACAGAAAAATACATTATAAAAAGAAAAAAAATCGTTAGTAAAAAAATCGTGTTTACTAAATATTTCCATTGTAAATTTTTTTTTATTGAAAATTTCTTCAGTTGAAAATATTTCTTTGTACCTGATAAAATTAAAGAGAGAAAAAAAACAATAATCAAGTGGGTTAAACAGTTTTGACTTTGGACCGAATAAAAAAAATGTTATATATATAATAAAAGAATCATGTAAAAGTCGCTGAACAAATTTCTTTTTATTATTTATTTTATTGCTTACAACACAAAATCAAGATTGAGTCTGATTAAAAAGAAATTCTTACGTTTTACTTCGTTTTACTTCGTTTTACAAGTTTTTAATTTCCCATCCGACGGGAGATAAAACAAGTTATAAGAGCGTGTCTTGCCCGAACTTTCGTTTTCTACTTGAAATTTTCTCGTATAAATATTAAAAAAAAAAAATATTTAAAATAATAATAATAATAATAATAATAGTAGGCAGATTTCCCAAAATTCCCTAAGCAAAAAAAAAAATAAAAAATAATAATAATATTAATATTAAAACAAAAAAAAAAAAAAATAATAATAATAATAATAATAATAATAATAACAATAATAATAATGAAATAAGAACAAAAAAAAGGCACCAAGAGGTTTAAATTGTGACGTTAATGAGAAAATAATAAAGTTATGATCTTGAAGTCAACAATTTGTTCATCAATTTTCAGTACATATAGAGGCAAGCACCACGCCTCAATCTGTCCTTGATAAATAATTATATCAGAATAATTATATCGGCAATGGAAATCAACAAAAGTATATAAGTTTCTTTATTCTTTTTTATACATTATTAACATGTTTTTAATCGTTTTTATGGAAAGTTATTGTGAAACAAGAATAAGCGCCGAAGAAAAATTATGTCTGGACAAAAATTTTTAATTAAACGAATATTTATAATGATTTGCATTTCGAGAATCAAAAATATTCGTTTCCCTTAACTGAACCATTTTTTTTAATCGAATATCTAAAAGGAGAAATTCTTTTATAATTAAAAGTTATTACTGGCGTGATTATTCTTTTTATTTATTTTTATTCTCATTATTTTTCTTGTTCAACGTTTTTTGTATTTTATTTTTTTCTAAGTTATTTATTGAACATTTTTTTATTTTGTTCTTTTCTATTTCTTTTATTGAACAATTTTTTATGTATAATTCTTTTTCATTTTCTTATTGAACATTTTTTTAATTCTTTTTCATTTCTCTAATTTATTTATTAAATATTTTTTTTATTTTATTCTTTTCTATTTCTCTTATTGAACATTTTTTTATTCGTTTTTATTTCTCTAATTTATTTATTAAACATTTTTTTTATTTTATTCTTTTTAATTTTCTTATTAAACATTTTTTTATTTTATTCTTTTTAATTTTCTTATTGAACATTTTTTTATTCGTTTTTATTTCTCTAATTTATTTGTTAAACATTTTTTTTATTTTATTCTTTTTAATGTTCTTATTGAACATTTTCTTTATTTTATTCTTTTTTATTTTTCTTATTGGAAATTTTTTTTATTTTATTCTTTTTAATTTGTAATTGAACATTTTTTTTATTTTATTCTTTTTAATTTCTAATTGAACATTTTTTTTATTTTATTATTTTTAATTTCTAATTGAACATTTTTTTTTATTTTATTCTTTTTTATTTCTCTCATTGAACATTTTTCATAGTTTATCTTTTTAAATTTACTTATTGGACATTTTTTTTTAATTTCTCATTAAACATTTTTTTTATTTTTCTTATTGAACAATTTTTCTATTTTTCTTATTAAAAAATTTTATGCGTGTGCTTTTTTCAAATGAAAAAATATTTTTTTTTATTTTTTTTATATTATGTACAGTATCGTCTTGAAATCTAAATAATAAATATGCGAAAAGAAAGATGATTAATTTTATATATATTTTGTTTGCGCAGAGTGTGCGTAAAAATTTATTGCAAGCAAGAAAAATAATTATAAGCTAGCAAACGAGAATATAATTTACCAATACACGAACGTTTTCTTGTTTCTTCGATTAAATCGATGAATGGAGAGTACAATTTTTTTTAAACTGTATATATAATGGTTACACATAGAAATTACTTAAGTGACCTTCAATATTGTGAAATCGTCTTTGTGTAGGTCGTTTGATCGAGGGCGTGAATTATTTTCACGCATTAAACTTTTTTTTGCATTGTATATATTTATATGTATATATATAGTTGTATACTATTATTTGTTTCTATTGAGAAAATTAACTATTTTATGTTTTAAATAATATTCGAGAAAAATTGTCTCCAATTGGAGATTTGAAGATTTTTCCCCCCTAATTTTTTTAATGTTTTTCTTTTTCCCCTAAATAATACTTAGGGAAATTATCTTTTTCTTAAATAAAATTATGTTTAATTTCGTTTGAATTATTTTAACAATTTTTTTAATTGTGTTGTATTTTTATTGTTTTTATTGGACTTTAATTTTTATTATATTATTTTTTTTATTTACTTTATTTTCTATTAATGGAATAAGATAACGTAGGAAAAGAAATTTATTATTTGATTTGAATAAATAATTACTAGTGTAGATATTATGAAATAATTTAAATTGATAAAATAATCAAATAAATATTTACTGAGATTTGCCGAAAAAAATAAAATTTTTTGCTGGATTGTGAAAAATTCTGCAAAAAGTTAAATTATTTAAATAATTTCAACAAATGTCTTATCAAGAATTCAATTATTTTCAAAAGTACTTCTTCTTTCCTCAGGAATTGCTTTCTTAAAAATTTGTTAACATAATTTGTTGTTAGAATTTATTTATTTGTATAAATAGTAAAATTCTTAAAGATTTTATTAAAATTTTTAACAAGAATTCAATTATTTCAAGAGTAATAAATTTTTGCCCAGGAATTGATTTTTTAAAAAATTTTGTAATACAATTCGTTGTAAGAATTCAATTATTTTTATAAATAATAAAATTCTACAAAGGATTTCGAAAATTTCTGTTTAAAAATTAAATTATTTTAAAAATAATAATTTTTCCCCCAAGAAATACTAACATTTTATTAAAATTTTTAACAAGAATTCAATTATTTTAACAGTAATAAATTTTCCCCCAGGAATTGAATTTTTTAAAAATTTTGTTACACAATTCTTCGTAAGATTTCAATTAATTTTATAAACAATAAAATTCTTCGTAGGATTTCGAAATTTTTTTTTAATATTTAATAATTAATTAATTAATCATTTTTTTCCCAGGAATTGAATTTAAAAAAATTTTTGTAATAAAATTCGTTGCAGAAATTCAATTATTTTCGTAAATAATAAAATCTTTCACAGGATTTTAAATGATTTTTAAAAAAATTCTTTCTTTACAAGAATTCAATTGTTTTTTTAAAAATGATAAATTCTTTCGTTTGCAAGAATTCAATTCTCTTCGTAAATAGTAAAATTGAATAATTTTTTGTGGAATTTTAAAGGAATTCATCGAGAAATACTTAAAAAATTTTATTCTTTGAGACGATTTAATTATCTTTGTAAACAATAAAATTAAATTATTTTTTATAGAATTAAAAAAATATTCCTCGAAAAATACTTAAAAATTTTTATTCCTTCAGACGATTCAATTATTTTTGAAAAATTTGTTATAATTCTTATTATAAAAATTTAATTTTGAACAAAACATCAATTATTTATTTTTGCATTTGAATAATAATTGAACTCTCGTATAGAATTTTCTGTTAAAAATTGATTCAAAAATGAATTTGAGTTAAAATTCAAGTCCAATTAAGTTAACATTCTGTCAGATTAATTAAGTAAATAATTACATAATTAAATAATTAATTGAACTAAATTTTATGCTTTAAAGAAATTTTTTTTGGTTTATAGAATTTTTAATTCCTACTTTTGAAGAAGTTTAACAATAAATTTGAAAAATAATTAAATTGAAAAATTTTGACTTGGAATATTTATGAAGAAATGGGTCGTTTTTAATCATAAAGCTACTTTTTGATACTTTTTTAAAATTGATTATAAATTACTATAATTAATTGATAATTATCTATGCGATGGCAAAGTATGAAATAAATTTATTTAGGTATATACAGAAAAAAGAAGGAAAATAGAATCAAATCGTACTCAGTGAAACTTTAAGGAAAAAAATTATTTTTTAAATTAATAACAACAAACATTAATTATAATATAATTTTATAAATTAATTTTTAATTCTATTCAATTATAATTTAATTCAATTATAATTAATTATAACTCTATTTAATTTTATTCAATGATAATTCAATTCAATTATCTTCAATTATAATTCTATTCAATGATATTCAATTATAATTCAATTCAACTATATTCAATAATACTCAATTATAATTCAATTCAATTATCTTCAATTATAATTCAATACAATTATATTCAATTATAATTCTATTCAATTATATTCAATTATCTTCAATTATCTTCAATTATAATTCAATTCAATTCAATTATATTCAAATATTATTCAATTCAATTATCTTCAATTTGAATTCAATTCAATTATATTCAATTATCTTCAATGATAATTCAATTCAATTATCTTCGATTATAATTCTATTCAATTATAATTTAATTCAATTATCTTCAATGATAATTCTATTCAATTATCTTCAATTATAATTCTATTCAATTTTATTCAATGATACTTCAATTTAATTATCTTTAATTATAATTCTATTCAATGATATTGAATTATAATTCAATTCAATTATATTCAATTATAATTCAATTCAACTATATTAAATTATACTCAATTATAATTCAATTTAATTATCATCATTTATAATTCAATACAATTATATTCAATTATAATTTTATTCAATTATATTCAATTATCTTCAATTATAATTCAATTCAATTCCATGATAATTCAATTATAATTCAATTCTCTCTTTTTTTTAATAGTACAAATTTCCTTTCGAAAGTTTTTAATAAATTATAAAAATTTGATCCATAGAAGGTGAATATAAGAACATAAAATTTATGTCATATTTTATGTTCTTATTTTCACCTTCTATGGATCAAATTTTTATAATTTATTATAATTGAATTCAATTCAATTATATTAAAATATTATTCAATTCAATTATCTTCGATTTTAATTCTATTCAATTATAATTTAATCCAATTATCTTCAATGATAATTCAATTCAATTATCTTCAATTATAATTCAATTCAATTATCTTCATTTATAATTCAATAAAATTATATTCAATTATAATTCTATTCAATTGTAATTCAATTCAATTCAATGATAATTCAATTATAATTCAATTCAATTTAATTATATTCAAATATTATTCAATTTAATTATCTTCAATTTGAATTCAATTCAATTATATTCAATTATCTTCAAAGATAATTCAATTCAATTATCTTCGATTATAATTCTATTTAATTATATTCAATTATAATTTAATTCAATTACTTCAATGATAATTAAATTCAATTATCTTCAATTATAATTCTATTCAATTATTCTCAATTATAATTCAATTTAATTATCCTCCATTATAAGTTAACACAATTATATTCAATTATAATTCTATTCAAGTATATTCAATTATCTTCAATTATAATTTAATTCAATTATATTCAATTACCTTCAATTATACTTCAATTCAATTATAATTCTATTTAATTATATTTAATTATTTTCAATTATAATTCAGTTTAATTATTTCTATTTCAATTCAATTATAATTGTATTTAAAATTATAATAAAGAATAATATTTTTTCTCCAGATAATCGAAGATACAGATAAATAATTTCCAAAGTGAGGAAAAAATCCACAAAAGACGATAAATAATTTATCAAAACGAGAGATATTTGCATTTTTTTCTTATTTTTTCATATTTTTTTTTGAAATAGTTTACTGGTTTTGCAAATAAAATATGTAATGTTTCGTTTTACATATATGGTAGATATATATATGTATATATATTGAAAAAGTATAAATACAAGAACTAGTTGAGGGAAAAAAGAGAGATACTCACACAGGGTGTATATGTGCATCGCTTTACTTCGCGTCGTCCTTTCGTTCATTCACCTGGGACCAGGGACCTTGGTTTCCCTGTAGATGATATTGAACGAGACCAAGTGAGAGAGAGAGGAAATGAGAAATGGTAGCTGATGGTAGCGGAGTGGAGGAAAAAGGAAGAAAGTTTTTCAAGGTTACACGGAAGAAAAAGAGATATTATATACCTACGTAAAATTCTACGTCACAACATTTACCTTTGTCTTTTGTTCTAGAAAATATCGATTATAAACTCTCTATACGATTTTTTTCTCCTCCCCCCCCCTCTCTCTTCTCTTTATTCATCATCATAATATATTTTTTCATATATTCATATGACATTTTCCATATATAGAAAACAAAAAAAGAGAAAAACTTTTATCGATTTTTCCACTTTATTGAGAGTGAAAACAAAAAAAAAATTATTGTTTCATTTTTTCATTAATTGGCAATTATTGTTTCTTTTGTTAATTATTCAAAAATTGTTGTTCCATTTTTTCATTCATTAAAAATTATTGTTCCTTTTTTTCATTTATCAAAAATTATTGTTTCTTTTGTTAGTTTATCGAAAATGGGCCAATTTATCTATTAATCGAAAAAAAATTATTATTCCTTTTTTATTCAATTAAAAAATAATTATCATTCTATTTTTTATTTAGTTAGAAAATATTGTTATTTTTTTCAAATTAGAAATTATTTTTTATTCAAATTAGAAATTATTTTTTATTCAAATTAGAAATTATTTTTTATTTAAATTAGAAATTATTATTATTCCTGTGGAAATTATTATTATTCCTGTGGAAAATTATTATTACTCTATTTTTTATTCAATTAGAAAATATTATTTCCCTTTCTATTCAATTTATTCAATTCAATTGTAAATTTATTAATATTCTTTTATTTTTTATTCAATTAAAAATTATTATTCTATTTTTTATCCAATTCATTCAAATCAATTGAAAATTATTGTTATTCAATTTTTATTCAATTAGAAATCATTTTTTTCGTTTTTTATTCAATCGAAAGTTAATTGAAAAGTGAGCAATAATTTTTTTAAATAATATTTAACAAGAGTAAAAAAATTGTTTATTTATCATTTACTAAAATTCAACTAAAATTTATTTTTATTACATTTTTTATTTAATTGGAAATTAATTGGAATGTGGGAAATTATTTTTTTTATTACATTCCATTTTTTATTTAATTAGAAATTATCAATCACTTTTTTTTATTCGTATATTGAACAGTGAAAAATAATTTTTTCTTTAACAATTAACGATAGTAAAAAATTGTTTATTTATCGTGTACTTTTTTCAAATTTTGCCCTATTTGAAAATAAATAAATTTATTGATTTTTTATTTATTTATTTACTGAAAATAAAATTATTTACTTGATTTATTTATTTATTTATTTATTTACTGAAAATAAAATTATTTACTTGATTTTTTTATTTATTTATTTATTTATTTACTGAAAATAAAAATATATACTTGATTTTTTATTTATTCATTTATTTATTTAATGAAAATAAAAATATTTACTTCATTCAATTAAATATTTATTTGCTGACAAGTAAAAATTTATTTGGTACAAATAATCATTTTTGTATTAAATAAATTTTCTTTTTTCTAGTGTAGAAAAAATTTTTTTTTTTAATGGACTATTTATTTTAGATTATTTGAAAATTATCGGACATTTTAACTCTTGGAGAGAATATCAAAGAAAAATACAAAAACGATGAGAAAGTGTAGTTTGTTCAGGGGTATATATCTCAGACATGCCTTCCTTGTTAAAACCCTTTGAACGTAAATCTTCTTAACTAATGCATTCCCTTGACACAAGAGCTAAATTATTTCAAACAGAATCGAACTTGTTTCTCTTATAATTTATTGACAGTGTGGAAAAATTAGAAAAACAAATTTTTTTTCTCGAATTTTTAATATTTTTGTTCAATTAAAAAATAAATAGCATATTGGTAACAAATAATAATAAAAGTAATAATAATAATAATAATAATAATAATAATAATAATAATAATAATAATAATAATAACAAATAATAATAACAAATAATTAATATTTAGAATAATAATACTCAATTATTTAATATTTAGTTCATTATAATAAATAAAAAAATACGTAAATTGATTTTTTAGTTATTTTTATTTAAACGAGCCTAGAAAAAATATAAAAAATAAAATAATAAATAAAAATGTATAAAATGATTATTAAAATATAGTCTTTTCTAAATTTTTTGTCATTTTTTCCTGTCAAAAAATTTAGAAAAGTTAAAATTTATTTTTAAATGGGACAAACGTCAATGAATGTAAAATTTTAATAGTTATTTTATTTATAATTACAATGACAACAATGAAAAGAACAATTGTAATAACATAAATTTATTTATATTTGTATATTTATTTAAATTCATAAATTTATTTATTGTTGTAAATTTATTTAAATTCATAAATTTATTTATTGTTGTAAATTTATTTAAATTCATAAATTTATTTATTGTTGTAAATTTATTTAAATTCATAAATTTACTTAAATTTATAAAATTTAAATTTATCTACAATAAAAAAATTAACTTTATATTGAAAATATAACGAAACAATTAAAGACATTGATATTGGATCTATAGTTTATTTTAAAAAGGATATTTTTAATGAATAATGGAACTTTAAATTCGAAAAAAAATTGTTTACAAAAATGGAATTATAATTTTTTAAGTTTGCGTTTAAATAAAAATATAAATAAATATATACAAAAATTAATTCAAAAATAAAAAGTTAATATTAAAGTGAATAAATAAATAAAAAGTACTAACTTTAAAAAAGTATTGATAATTAATAAGAAAATGAACCAATAAATAAAAAGTATGAATAAAAAATAAATTAATAAATAAAAAAACTAACTAATGAATAAAAAGTGAATAAAAAAGAAATTAATAAATAAAAGATGAATAAAAAATTAATTTTTGAATAAATGAAAGGTAAATAGAAAAATTAATTTTTGAATTAAATAGGTAAATGAAAAAATTAATTTTTGAATAAAATTGGTAAATGAAAAAATTAATTTTTGAATAAAATAGGTAAATGAAATAATAAATTTTTGAATGAAATAGGTAAATGAAAAAATTAATTTTTGAATAAAATAGGTAAATTTAATAATAAATGAAGAAATAAGAAACCAAAAATTTTTTTTGAAATGAATTTTTATTAATCTCTCGAAATTAACAGTCTGTTTCTCCACACACACACGCGCGCTCAATTTCGTCAGTCTATTCAGGACAAGAAAACTGGTCATCTTCTGACAAAGATATTGAAAAATAATTTCGAAATTCAAAAAAATTTCCAATATCCATTTTCAAACGCGAAATAATGATCACAATTTTCTCGATGACTATAGTCCTAAAAACTACCAACTTTGACTCATCGACAATCGACAAATGTTAAAAAAAAAAATTTTTTTGTCAAATAAATTTTCATTTTCAAAAAAAAAACCAAAAAAAAAAAATTGTAAAATTTACAAATAAGTCAGGTTTGATGATTTTGGGTGAGATGACGAGGAGGATTCATTGTTTTTTTGTTGTCGAATTTAGTGCAAGTAGATGGGCTGGTTGTAAGCGAGGCCATAGGAGTATGTAAGTGGAACGGAATGTAGAACTGGAGCCGCACTGTGAACGATGGAATTTCCATGAGCTTCGATGGTTTTTTCACCCAAGAGTGAGACTCCGGCGACTCCATGAACGGCGTATGGGGCTGCTGCGTGCACCACACTGTTTCCATGGGATTCAATTACTTTTTCCGACACAATGTCCGAAATGATGGGAGATAAAATTGCTCCTGGCTTGGCGACAACAACGGCCGCGAGGCACAACAAAGCTACCTGCAAAAAAAAGACGGGAGCAAACATTTATTTTAGCCACTCAATTAAATAGAGAGAAATTAAATTAAATAAAATTTCTTTTTTTTCTTTTTGTATTTAAAATTCTCAAATTTATTTAATATTTTAATATTTTCACTTTTTTAATAACAATAATAACAGTGATTTTTGCCTTATTTTTGATCTGAAAATTCTATACTAATAACAATTTTTTTTTAATTATAATTTAAAATTTAGTCTTTATAAAATAATTAAAAATAATTGAGAATAACTGAAAATAATTGAAAATTATATTGAAAATAATTGAAAATGACTGAAAATAATTGAAAAGAACTGAAAATAATTGAAAATAATATTAGAAATAATTGAAAATAAATGAAAATGACTGTAAATAATTGAAAATGACTGAAAATAATTGAAAATAATATTGGAAATAATTGAAAATAATTGAAAATGACTGTAAATAATTGAAAATGATTGTAAATAATTGAAAATAACTGAAACTAGTATAAAATGATATTGAAAATAATTGCAAATTACATCGGAAACAATTGAAAATAAATTAAAATAATTGAAAATAACTGAAAATAATTGATAATTGAAAATAATTGATAATTGAAAATAATTGATAATTGAAAATAATTGATAATTGAAAATAATTGATAATTGAAAATAATTGAAAATAACTGAAAATAATAGAAAAAAATATAGGAAAAAAATATTGGAAAAAAATATTGGAAATAAGTGTAAATAAAGAAAAATAATATTGAAAATAATTAAAAATAATATTAATGGGGAACTCAAATTAATCAATTAATTCCTTTTGCAATAAAATTCAAATATTTTGTGTTTAATATTTTTCATTTTAAAGTAATTGAAAATAAAATTTGGAAATAATTGTAAAAAAAAAGAAAATAATTGAAAGTAACTGAAAATAATTAAAAATATCTGAAAATAATTTAATATAACTGAAAGTAATAGAAAAAAATATTGAAAATAATTGAAAAAGACTGAAAATAATTGAAAAAGACTGAAAATAATTGAAAATAACTTAAAATAATTGAAAATAATATTGGAAATAATTGAAAATAATTGAAAATGACTGAAAATAATTGAAACTAATTGGAAAAGACTGAAAATAATTGAAAATAATATTGGAAATAATTGAAAATAATCGAAAATGACTGAAAATTAATGAAAATAACTGAAATTAGTAGAAAATAATATTGAAAATAAATTAAAATAATTGAAAATAACTGAAAATAATTGTTAATTGAAAATAATTGAAAATAACTAAAAATAATGAAAAATAACTGAAAATAATTGAAAACTACTGAAAATAATGGAAAATAAGTGAAAATAAAGAAAAAAAATATTGGAAAGAAGTGAAAATAAAGAAAAATAATATTGGAAATAATTGAAAACAATATTCATGGGGATCTCAAATTAATCAATTAATTTCTTTTGCAATAAAATTCAATTATTTTGTGGTTAATTTTTTTCTTTTTAAAGTAACTGAAAATAATGGAAAATAATATTTGGATATAATTGAAAAAAATAGAAAATAATTGAAAGTAACTGAAAATAATTGAAAATACCAGAAAATAATTGAAAATAACTAAAAATAATAGAAAAAAATATTGGAAATAATTGAAAACAACTGAAACTAGTAGAAAATAATATTGGAAATAATTGCAAATAACATCGGAAGTAATTGAAAATAAATTAAAATAATTGAAAATAACTGAAAATAATTGTTAATTGAAAATAATGGTAAATAATTGAAAATAACTTAAAGTAATGAAAAATAACTGAAAATAATTGAAAATAACCAAAAAGTAATGGAAAATAATTGAAAATAACTGAAAATAATGGAAAAAATATTGGAAATAATTAAAAATAATTGAAAATAATGAAAAATAATATCGGAAATAATTAAAAATAATATTAATGTGGAACTCAAATTAATTAATTAATTTCTTTTGCAATAAAACTCAATTATTTTGTGTTTAATTTTTTTCATTTTAAAATAATTGAAAACAATTTAAAATAAACAATTGTTTTTAACAAAATAAAATTATTTTGTATTTTAGGGACTTTATTACAAAATAGTTAAAAAAAATTGGAAACTAAAAGTAATCAATTATTATTTTTGTAATAAATTTTAATTGTTTTGTATTTAGTTCTTTTTTTTGTTATAAAATAATTGAAAACAATTTAAATTAATCAATTATTTTTAATCACACTGAATTATTTTGTATATTAAGTCCTTTATTAGAAAATAATTAAATTTTTTTCAATTTTGTTTATAAACTCTTTTTTTATAACAAAATAATTAGAAATAAAATTATTTTAAAAATAATTGAAAATTTAAAACGTACTTAATTAATTCTTTGTAAAAAAATTAGTTATTTTGTGTATAGCCCCATTTTTATAGCAAAATAAATTTAAAACTGAAAAGAATTTATTTTATAATAGAATTCAATTATTTTTTGTGATTTTAGACTTTTTTTACTGCAAAAAATTGGCAGTACTTGAAATTACCAAAGTACTCGATAATAATTCAAATTAAAAATAATTTTAAATAATTTAAATTTTTAATTCAAAATTATTGAAAGTAGTTTAAGTTAAAATTAATTGAAGTTAAAATTAATGGAAAGAAATTTAATTTAAAAATAGTGGAAAATAATTTAAATTAAAAATAATTGAAAATAACTGTAATTAATAATAATTGTTATAAATAATTTAAGTTAAAAATAATTACAAATAATTAAAATTGAAAAATAGTGTAAAATAACTATAAAATAAGAAATAATTAAAAACAACTAAAATAATTGAAAATAACTGAAAATAATTGAAAATAACTAAAATAATTGAAAATAACTAAAATAATTGAAAATAACTAAAATAATTGAAAATAACTAAAATAATTGAAAATAACTAAAATAATTGAAAATAACTAAAATAGTTGAAAATAATTGAAATAAAAAATAATTAAAATCAAGAAATAACAAATAATTCGAGTCAAAAATAATTAAAAAATTGAAAATAGTGAATTTTTACAAAAGGAAAATTTTTGTGATATTACAAAGAACATGTAATTTAATTTTTGAGAGAAGACGAATTAATTTGTATTATTTCTGCAATTAAAAAAAAGCGAGAGTCGAGAAACGATCACCCATGTGGAACACTTTGCTTAACTTCGACGATCGCATGGCAGATCGTTCTCACCACTCGATTTTTACAGAAATCAAAAAATCAGTTGAAATTTATTTTTCCAACAATTTTTTAATTAACTTTATTTAAATAAAAAAAAATAATTTAAAAAAAATTTTTGAATTTGATTTTTTGAATTTTTTTCTAAGACACGAAAATTGATAAATTAATTATTAAAATAATTTGAATGAATTTTGAAACTCACAAACTTGAACATGTCGATTGTTTAGTGTATCTGGAGTTTTACAGACTGATCTACTCGAAGGGTCTTAACACAAGTTTATATAGGAAAACACTTCCGTGCATTGTGATGACCTTCAAAATTCCTCCTCTAGTGGACACACGGCACCATGGGCTTTCTCCTCAAATGATTATTTTCATATATATACGTATTATATTACCACATGCAGCAATGCACAAAACCACAATACTTAAAAGTTGTGTTAATAAAAAAAAATTTCAATTCTTTTTTTAGATTAAAATTTATTTTTGTTTACAAAAAATTTTATATTGCACACGAGATTAAAAAAAACTGGTTTAAGTATGATTGATTTCAATGTTTTTCAATTTTTTTTTTTATTATTTATTTTATTTTTCAGTGTATTGTGAAAATATTATACAGTGGAAAAAAATTTATTTGGTTCAAATTACGGATTACTTGTCTATTGTGAAATAAATATTTTTTTGCGTGGAAAATTTTTTAAGGAGAATAAATTTTTGATTCCAAAAAATTATATTTAAAGCAAAAATTTTAGTATTTGAGGCAAATGTATAATTTAATTGACTTGAATAAAAATTATTTAACTAATTTAAATATTGTTACACGACTTTTTGATTTCGAATTAGTAAATTTTAGTAGTAAATCACTAACAATTATTATTTATTAATAAAATTTATTAATTCGTAAGCAAAAAGTCAGTTAACTAATTGTAATTAGTAAACAATTTTAATTTTGACTAATTCAAATTTAGATCATATTTTATTTAAAAATTTTTTCTTATTATAGTTAGAGAAAAATTTTAATTAAAATTCAAATACAATTTATTTGAGTTAAATAAAAGTAAATCTGTCTCAAAGCCTTATTTTTATGATTTAAATCAAAATTTTATTCAACAGAAATAAAACATTTATTTGGAGCAAAATAAAATTTTATTTCACTAAAATAAAATATATTCGGTTGAAATAAAATTTTATTTCACTAAAATGAAATATATTCGGTTCAAATAAAATTTTATTTCACTAAAATAAAATAAATTCGGTTCAAAAATAAAATGTCAAAAGGTAAAATACGTTCGACTGTAATAATTCGGAAATCTAATTTTTTTTAAATCTATTTTTATCATAGTTAATTAATTAATTTTTTGCATAAATTTATAATTTATTAATAAATTTCTAAATAAATAAATTTGTTTATTTTAATTAATAAATAAATTTATTTATTTTAATTAATAAATAAATAAATTAATTTTATTAACGAACATTCATTTTATTCATAAAAAATAAATAACTTAAGTTAGTTAGTTTTGAATGTACGAATAAGAAGAGTATAAAATGATAAACGAATTAAAAGTGGAAAATGATTATTAATAACAGCAATAATTTTAAATTAGCAAATTAGTTATCGCACGTAAATGATAAATGAAGATCAAAAATAATTTTGCCCTTAAATTGACGCGGTAACATTTATTTTTAGTGTCATTCTATATAACGATAAATTCATAACTGCAAATATGTATTTTCGTAATATCAATATTTTAATTGTCCATAATTTGTCAAACTTGTATAACGCAAGTGCATAATATTCATTTACAAAGAAATTGCATCAATTTATTTTCATTCACAAATTTACGACGTGCACCTAATATAGAATAAATACAGATTACAATTAATATTAATTAGTTTTATTAATAAATTTCTATTATGTAAAAAATTTTCATTTTGCTAATTAATTATATTGATAAAAATACGTTTGTAATTTAATAGCTGTGTATGATGAAATACTATTGAGAATATTATTATTAATGTAAATTAATGTTAATAATAATTAATATTTATACAATAATTTATTATTATTATTATTATTATTAAATATAATTATAATTATAAATATAATTTTTATTTACTATTTATGAGAAAAAAATTACAATATGTATAAGAATAATAATATTTATGATTCTCTCCATGAATATTCAACTTGTCGATTTTGAAGCAAAAAGTTAATAACTAATTAAAATTGTTTTTTCTATTTTGATAAAAAGAACAATTTATTCTCGGGAAAAAAATTGGATACTTTAGTAAGTTTTTCAAAATATTTAATTTTGTAAACTTTTATTATAATTAATCAAGGGGAAATAATTTAATAATTTACAATTCATAATTCCATTTAAAAAACATTAATATTCCATTAACAAAAATATTAATATTTCTGTAAATTTTTCTAAATTTTTATTAATATATATCAGTAAAAAATAATTTTCAGTAAAAATAATTTACACTTAGTAAAAAATTATTGATTTTCAGCAAAAATAATTGTTTTTCAGACAAAAAATATTTGATTATCAATAAAAAAAATGTTTTTTTCAGTAAATTTTTAATTAGTGTAAAAAAATTGATTCTCGCTAAAAATAAATTGTTTTGAGTAAAACTAATGTACTTTCAATGCAAAATAATTTACTTTTAATAGCAAAAATAATTATTGTTCATAAAAAAATTGAATCTAAGTAAATTTTTTAATTTCTGAAAAATAATTCACGTTTGATAAAAATAAATAATTTTTAGTAAAATCAATTTACTTTTAGTGACAAATAATTTATTTAAAGCAGAAATAACTGCTTTTCATAAAAAACCTAGATATTCTAGAAAATTTTTAAATTAGTAACAAATAATTGATTGTAGGTAGAAATAATTAATTTTCGAATTAGAAACAAATTGATATTTCAGTAAATTTTTCAATTAGTGACAAATATTTTATTTTCGATCAAAATAAATGATTTTTAGTGAAACAAATTTACTTCCAGTGAAAAATAATTGATTTTCGTTCAAAAAAATATGATTTTCATAAAAAAATAATTAATTTTCAATAGAAAAAAATTGTTATTTTAAGAAATTTTTTAATTAGTGAAAAATAATTAAGTTTCTGTAAATTTAAATGATTTTCATTGTAAACAAATTGATATTTCAGTAAATTTTTCAATTAGTGACAAATAATTCATTTTCGATTAAAATAAATGATTTTTTGTGAAACAAATTTACTTCCAGTGAAAAATAATTGATTTTCGTTCAAAAAAATATGATTTTCATAAAAAATAATTAATTTTCAATAGAAAAAAATTATTATTTTAGGAAATTTTTTAATTTGTGAAAAAAGTGAGTTTCGGTAAAATTATATGATTTTCAATAAAAGAATTTTACTTCCAGTAAAAAATAGTTGATTTTCGGTTAAAAAATAGTTGATTTTTGGTTAAAAAATATGATTTTCGGTTTACAAATATGATTTTTATAAAAAATAATTAATTTTCAATAGAAAAAAATTTCTATTTTAGGAAATTTTTCAATTAGTGAAAAGTAATTGAGTTTCGGTAAAATTAAATGATTTTTAATAAAACTATTTTACTTTCAGTAAAAAATAATTGATTTACGGTTAAAAAATATGATGTTCGGTTTAAAAATATGATTTTTATAAAAAATAATTAATTTTCAATTGAAAAAATGATTATTCTAGTAAATTTTTTAATTCGCAATAAATAATTTATTTTAAGCAGAAATAATTTATTTTCACTACAAACAAATTGATATTCTTGTAAATTTTTTAATTAGTGAAAAATAATTCTTTTTCGATAAAAATAAATGATTTTTAGTAAAGAAATTTACTATCAATAAAAAAAATATTTGATTTTCGGCGAAAAGAAATAATTTTGAGTAAAACAAATATAGTTTTAGTAAAAAAATTAATTTCAAACCAAAATAATCAATCATCAATAAAGAAAATTGATATTCAGTATTTTTTCCCAATTTTCATTATTAACAATAAATAATTTAACTAATGAGAGAAAAATAATCCCCCCCCTAGGAATTAATACCAAAAATCATTCAAGTTCATTTATTTGATTACCATTTGAATTATTTCCAATCCATTAATTACAGTAGCAAAAAGTCAGCATTGATTTAAACTTTTATAATCGCTGTGTTATTATTAAATCTGGATTCAAATTAAGAGAGATTACATTTGGAGTATAAACAGTGATCTATTATTACATCGTCGTAACAGAGAAAAATTGTGTCATAATGAATTATGAAATGAAAAGTTGAACAGTACTGAACAATGTATATCTATATATGTATATATATTGAAAAAACTTGTATCCTCATTACAAAGCCCTTTAAATTATTATTGATGTTATCGCATATTTATTATGTGTATCTCGATATGATGAAATTGCTCTTTTTCTTGTTTTATTTTATTTTTTTTTTTTTTTTAATATTAAACGATATTTCATTGCCATTAAGTTGTTTTTTTTTGGAAATACTTAAAAGCAGTTCAAGGGTCATTTTTATTTGTCTAGTAAACATTTTATGTGCAACACATTGCCATAATTATACTGCTTTTTAGGCGCATGTTTTACATTTTCAAGGTGATTGGCCGAAATTTTTTGGTGTAGAAATTTTTATTTGAATTTATTCAAGTTGCGTAAGATTGTTTTGAAGAGGAAAATGGGCCAATTTTTGTTTTTATATTACTGTTAATTAGTTAATTATTTTATCACTTCATTGAGAATAATAACAAAAACAGCAAATAACTAAAATAAAATTTTATTTTAGTTATAAATAATATAAGTAAAATTAATATAAATAAATAAATAAATAAATAATAAAATAAATTAATATAAATAAAATTTTATTTTAGTTATTTGTTGTTTTTGTTGTTATTGTTTTTAGTTAATTAAAATAAAATTTTATTTTAGTTATTTGCTGTTTTCATTGTTATTGTTTTTAGTCGTTTGTATTTTTTTTAGTAATTCGTTATCTGTTTTAGTAATTTTTGTTTATTATTATTATTTTTCCTTATTTTCATTTTTTACTATACTTGTTTTTAGTCGTTTAAAATTTTTTTTAGTCAATTGCATTTTTTCTCCTAATTTTTTATTAGTCTTTGCCTAGTTTTTGTTTTCTTTTTAAATCATTTTTTTTATTATTGTTTTTAATTATTTGCATTTTTTTTGTTACTACCGTTTTTCCTTATTTGCATTTTTTTGTTATTACCGTTTTCCCTTATTTGCATTTTTTGTTATTATTGTAATTAGTAATTTTATTTTTTTCAGTCATTTTTATTTTTTGCTATTATTTTTTTTAATTATTTGCATTTTTTCGCAACTATTGTTTTTCGTTATTCGCATTTTTTGTTATTATTTTTACCGATTATACTTAAAAGCATGAATACTAATGAATAAAATACGTTTTTGAGAAAAGAACAATTTTTTTGTTATTAAAATTATTTCATAATTTTATTACTAAATTAATAACTTTATTACTAAATTAATAATTTTATTACTAAATTAATAATTTTATTATTCGTAATTCTACTATTTTTATTGTCATTAACCTTCGTATTAGAGGTTAAATAAAAATTAACTTTATTCACTCGTAGTACGTCTAATTTACGTGTATTAAAAATTTTTTTTTTTTAAATAAACAAAATGATTGGGAAAAACTGTTATTCGCGATGATTAATATTCAAATCGGGTAATAAACGTGCAAATAATAAAATACAAATCCGTTTCCAACATTTGGAGAAAGTTTTGGAAACAGGAGAACTTTGCTCTCATTTTTGCGATGTTTTTCTGTTTTTTTTTACTTTTTAGACGAATTGCAAACAACTGACGTAATAATTGTTGAAAGTAGATCTATACAATACACTTGAGAATCGTAATATAACAATTTACATTTCTATATTTATGTTACTTCGTGACTCGAGTGTTAAGTTCTGATATATATTAGAAATTATTTGCAAAGATGGGAATTTTTTTCCAAATTATTATTTTTATGATCAATTAAATTTTAATCAATTCAATTAATTAAATTTTAATTAATTCAATTAATTAAATTTTAATTAATTGAATTAATTCAATTTTAATTAATTCAATTTTAATTAATTCAATTTTAATTAATTCAATTTTAATTAATTCAATTAATTCAAGTTTAATCAATTCAATTAATTAAATTTTAATCAATTCAATAATTTAATTTTAATTAATTCAATTAATTCAAGTTTAATCAATTCAATTAATTAAATTTTAATCAATTCAATAATTAAAAATTTTAATTCATTCAATTAATTTAAATTTTATTTCAACCAATAATTTATTTTTTTGTTGTAAATAAAAATTTTTTCGGCACAACTAAAATTTTTACTTGTAGCGAATTAAAATTTCTTCGAAGCGAAAAAACATTCGGCACAACTTAAAACTTTTGATTTTTGAAACAAATAAAATTTATTTGCAGCAAATAAAATTTTTTTGATGGACTGAATAAAATTATTATTAACTATTCGTAAGAAATAGAATTTTTATTCTAACTGTTCAAAGTAAATTTTTTTTGTGGATAAAATTTATTTAAGTAAAAAGTAAAAATATTTTTAAGTAAAAAGTAAGCCAGAGAAAAATTTTTATTCGAACCAAACATAATTTATTTGATGTAAATAAAAATTTTATTCGGCACAACTAAAATTCCCATTTGTATCAAATTAAAATTTATTCCTAGGGAATAAAAAATTTTTTCCGTCAGAATAAATATTCGTTAGATGAAATTAATTTTACCGAAAAGATTTTTTTTTTAAAGGGAAAAAAATTAAGTAGTTCCAGAGTCAAAAACATTCTTTTTCATTGCCTAGTTTCTGTGAGTCAAATAAATTTTTCCTTTCCCAAATTTCCCTAAAATAAAAAATTGTTTTTTATAGAGTAATTTCCAAAAGTATTTTTTTTCCGTACAAATTTTTATTTCCTACAATTTCTGTCTAGAAGATAGGATAATTTTTATCGAATTTGAATTTTCCATTTCGCATTAATAATGATAATAATTAATAATGACTGAAAGACAAGAAAAGTGAGGAATGTTGATAAATTGGAAAAAATCGATTATCCTGACCTTCTGGGTGTATTTTCATGGGTTCATCGGCTCCATGGGTTTCAGACGGCTTTTCTTTCTTTGCCGAGTAAATAACCAAGGTCACACTGCCTTATCCAATATGAGGCGGAGTAAGTGCACAGTAATTCATTTAAATACATTCGCCAATAAATATGGTCTTCTTAACTTTTTACGGTCCCGAAGTATTTTCACTTTATAAAAATCACTTCCGATATAATATTCAACACATGAGCCGGGAACAACAAATTATGTGCAATGATTGAAATGTTCTTTATAATTTATAGCTCATTTTATTTTTTTTTTCAGTGGGAAAATTTTTAACGAAACGATGATATAGTTATTAATAATATTAATTACATTTCGTTAATGTGTTAATAATTATTAATTAATATAGTTATATTATAATTAATAAATAACAATAATAAAGATAATAAATAATAATTAGAAATAATAAATAATAATAATAATAATAAGAAATAATAATAATAAGAAATAATAATAATAAGAAATAATAATAATAATAATAAAAATAATTAATAAAAAAAATAAATAAAAAAATAATAAAAATAATTAATAAAAAAAATAAATAAAAAAATATTTAAAAAAATTAATATTATTTAATATATTAATGTAACATAATTAATATTATTAATTTCACTAAATTAGCGTACCATTTAGTTGATTCAATTAAAACTTTTACTCTTCTAGAAAATGTTATCGCTGTTCTAAATAAATATTCTTTTCCGTGTAACTAAATAAATTTTTATTTAAATCAAATATTTGTTTGAAACGAATAAAAAATCTAGATTCGCTCTTGAAAAAATATTTTTTTCCGTGTAACTAAATAAATTTTTTTTTAAATCAAATATTTATTTGAAACGAATAAAAAGTCTAGATTCGCTGTGAGTCGAAAAAATATTTTTTTCAGGGTGTAATATATTAATATATTAATTACATTATATTAGTAAAAATACAAATATAATAATTATTATTTAGTAATAATTATATTTGTTTTTCATTTTTCTACATTGACAAAATGATAATTAAAAATTACATATTTATTATTCTCATTGTTTTTATTTAAATTATTTTATTTATTACTTTTATTTATTAATATTTATTAATATTTATTAATATTTATTAATATTGATTAATATTTATTAATATTTATTAATATTTATTAACATTTATTAATATTTATTAATTATTTCCTTTATTTAAATGTTATTCTAGTTCAATTATTCATTTAGTCAATTTTATTCTAGTTTATTTTTTAATTTCGTTAATTTTACTCTAGTTTAATTATCCACTTATAGTCAAAAACTCAAAAGTTAATAATTAATGTCCATTAATAATTTTCAATTGTAATAAAACTTTTTTCGCTCTTTTCACCTTTTTTTCTAGTGAATCTTTACCATAAATCAACAATGATTCGTCTGTAAAAGGAGTTTTGTAAAAAAAAAAAAAAATAAATAAACATAAATCAGATGTCTCGCTTTGATAATGATGAGTGCCAACTAGACTCTTGACGTTATTTCGAAAGAAACATACAATAAATTCAAATAACTTGTGCGCGAGAGTTAGGCAAACAATATTATGTACTTTTTTTTTTTGTTGATTCTATGAGCCATTGAGCCCTTCGTCATCTCAGCAGTGTTGCGAGATTTTTAATGGAAACGTGAAGAAACGAAACCTTCAATTCTTTATTTCTTTATAATACTTTCTTATAAAATGAAGTCATTAAATGGAAAATTTATTTTGTTCGTAAAATTCGTTCAGTGGTAATTTTTAATTTTAAACAAGAAGAAAAAATTTTTTTTCAGAAATATTAATTTTTTTATCTTCGTCTTTATTTTTTTTTCTTATAATAGAGATTTTTTATTTTCAAATCCAGACAATATTATTTTATTATTTAAATTTGTTTTATTGTTTGTTTAATATTATTATTTATTATTTTATTATTATTATTATTATTATTAATAAGATAATTTTAATTTTAATTTTTTTTCGATAATTTTATTATTATAAATAGTAATTATTATTATTATTATTACTATAAGAATACAGCAATTGAGGTTTTATTTATTATTTTTTTAATAGCAAAAAAATTATTCTACTAACAGTATAAATTTTTTTCAATCTGTGTATTATTTTTTATCTGCATTTTTCTTATTCTCCTAATTCGAATAAGTAAATTTGACTAATAAATTTGAATTTTAATTAGTATTAAAAAACCGTTAAACATCTCTAAATAGAAATACTATTTTCAATGCGATTATTAATTGAAATTATTAATTATCAATTATAATTATAATTAATAATAATTATTGTTATTTTTTCTATTTGTTTCATAATAAAATGGAATGCAATTATTATTAATTCATAAAAATTAAAAATTATATAATAATAATTATAATAATAATAATTAGTAATAATAATTAATATTTTTACTATTTGTTTTATAATAAAATGGAATGTAATTATAATTAATTAATAATAAAAATTAAAAATTATATAATAATAATAATAATTACAATTATAATTAAAATTGAAATAATATATAATACCAATTATTAACTATAATAATCGTCGTATTCATTCATTCATTCTGTCCAGTCTGTCCACACTTGAAGTTAGTCATGATTATGCTTTTGTTTTTCTTTTTATATGTTTTGAATTTTTCATAGATAATATTATTTTTCTTTATATATATAATAATTTTTTTTCTTACTTTTTAAATTTAATAATAGGTTTTTATTTATTTTATTAGAAATATTATTTTTATTTTTTAAATAATACTGAACTATTTTTATTAATTTACAAAATTTATTTATTATATTTTTCCATATTTCTCTCTTTTCCCAGAAAAATTAGCACTATGTAACAAATATTTTAAGACTAGGATATTATTCTTTCCATTTTTTTTTTTTTTTAAATTAAAAAAAATAGTTGGGAAATTAAAATAACAAAATATTTTGCATATTTTCTGCTTCTCAGTGACAATTTATAAACAAAGTACAAGTTTTAAGTAAAAAAAAATAAATAAATAAAATAATTTTTTTTTTTTATTTTAATAAGCAATTTTTTTAGATACCCCAATTTCTAATAATATTTTCAGTTACTTTCAAATAATTTAAATGTCTTAAGATTATTCTTATTCTGCCTTTTGGGCAGAAACATTTTTATTTTATTATTTGTTTTGCTTGAGAAATTTATTAAAGACTTGATCAGGGTTGTCACGCATTTATTTATTTGAAAGTTCCTCAAATTTTTTTTTTTTCAGTTTAAAAAAATTGGAAATTTTCCATATTTTTTTTTTTAATAACATTTTTATTACCACATTAATAATACGAAAGAATTGATTTCGTTTGACGATTTTTAATAATATTTTTAAGAGAAAAAAATTTTACAAAAAAAATTTGTAATTAATAATACATAATAATAATATTAAAATAATAATAATAATAATTTGCAAATAATAAATTTTTTTTTTTTTTTTTTAATAATTGAACTTTTGCAAAGAACTTTATTAAAATTTTCTTTAATTATTGAATTTTGACAAAAATTTTGTTCACAATTTTTAAAATAATTGAAATTTCGACGAGAATATTAAAAAAATTGAATACGTATTTTCTTCAATAAAATTTCACAAAACAATTCAATTATTTTAAAACAATTTTAACTATAATAATCGTCGTATTCATTCATTCATTCTGTCCAGTCTGTCCACACTTGAAGTTAGTCATGATTATGCTTTTGTTTTTCTTTTTATATGTTTTGAATTTTTGATAGATAATATTATTTTTCTTTATATATATAATAATTTTTTTTTTCTTACTTTTTAAATTTAATAATAGGTTTTTATTTATTTTATTAGGAATATTATTTTTATTTTTCAAATAATACTGAACTATTTTTATTAATTTACAAAAATTATTTATTATATTTTTCCATATTTCTCTCTTTTCCCAGAAAAATTAGCACTATGTAACAAATATTTTAAGACTAGGATATTATTCTTTACATTTTTTTTTAAAAAATTAAAAAAAATAGTTGGGAAATTAAAATAACAAAATATTTTGCATATTTTCTGCTTCTCAGTGACAATTTATAAACAAAGTACAAGTTTTAAGTAAAAAAAAATAAATAAATAAAATAATTTTTTTTGTTTTTATTTTAATAAGCAATTTTTTTAGATACCCCAATTTCTAATAATATTTTCAGTTACTTTCAAATAATTTAAATGTCTTAAGATTATTCTTATTCTGCCTTTTGGGCAGAAATATTTTTATTTTATTATTTGTTTTGCTTGAGAAATTTATTAAAGACTTGATCAGGGTTGTCACGCATTTATTTATTTGAAAGTTCCTCAAATTTTTTTTTTTTTCAGTTTAAAAAAATTGGAAATTTTCCATATTTTTTTTTTTAATAACATTTTTATTACCACATTAATAATACGAAAGAATTGATTTCGTTTGACGATTTTTAATAATATTTTTAAGAGAAAAAAATTTTACAAAAAAAATTTGTAATTAATAATACATAATAATAATATTAAAATAATAATAATAATAATAATAATTTGCAAATAATAAATTTTTTTTTTTTTTAATAATTGAACTTTTGCAAAGAACTTTATTAAAATTTTCTTTAATTATTGAATTTTGCCAAAAATTTTGTTAACAATTTTTAAAATAATTGAAATTTCGACGAGAATATTAAAAAAATTGAATACGTATTTTCTTCAATAAAATTTCACAAAACAATTCAATTATTTTAAAACAAATTTCAATAAAATCGTAAGGTGTCAATTCACGGAAAATTTTTTTTACGGAATTTTTTTTCACGGAAAAACAAAAAACGGTTGAATCTTAATTTCAGGGAAATTGTGAAAAAACCTTAAATTCTATTCTTGTTAATTTATAATGGTTAATTATTTTTTAAATTATACATCTTTTTATTAATACGCGTTAAATTCTAATCAATAAAAATACAGAAAAATAAATGCGTACAACAAATTCAAGGTTAGTTAAAATTTTATTTTCATTAAATATTTTTATTTTGAATAAAGTGCAGAATAATTTTCATTAATTATTGAAATAATTAAATTAATTAATTAAATTTAATAAATTAAATTAAAATGAAATGAAAAATAATAATTAAATAATAAATAAAATAAAATAATTACAATAATTATTTATTTAATATTCTTTTATGATATTTTTTTAAATCACTCTCATAAATTAAAGAAAATTTAATATTCTTCAAGCAAAACATTTAACTCTTATTGTAATTTATTTATTAAAATTTAAAAAATTGTGCAAGTATTCAATTATTATTTGAATTGTTCCTTTTAAATTAATTATTTTTAAAGATTAAAAATACAACAAAAATTATCTTCTTTGAAATTACTCAAAACTAAATTTTTTTTCAATGTCATTTTATTGAAAATACTTTTTTTATTTTTAAAGATTAAAAATACAACAAAAATTATCTTCTTTGAAATTACTCAAAACTAAATTTTTTTTAATGTTATTTTATTGAAAATATTTTTTTCAGTCTACGAGAAATTATTGATAGGAGACTATTTTGTAAGTTCTTTGTGAAAGTTGTAAATTTCTGTTATTTTTAAACGTTTCTTCCTACTTGGAATAATTCCAGGAGAAAAATTTAAGATCAATTGACTTTTCATCTTAAAAGTGAAAATTACGAAATGTAAAAACACTTGTATAGCCATGTATGTAAGTCAGACAGGTGTATAAATCAAATAAATAATAGAAATTTACTAAATTTCATACTTTCTAAATCTAAAGAATAGCAAAAATCATACAACTGATTCAAATTAGCGTATACCCAGATTTGTGGCAAATTGGCAAATGTCCGCCTTGTGTGAAGTTTGCGGAGCAAACTTGCTCAAAGTTTTCCCAGAAAACTTGCAGACAAGTTGTAACAAGCTTGCAGCAAACTTTCTGAAAACTTAAAAAATTTCCAAAAAAATTTTGTTGTATTCAAAATGCACATATTTAGTCAAATTTTACCCTCCCTCCCAGGGAAGATGAAAAAAGGTAATGCGCAGCTCTATATGTCACAGAAAACTACTGCGCAGACATTTTAATTAACCTTGCCACGCAAGTTTTCTGTAAGTTTGCTCCGCAAACTTTGCACAATGCGAACATTTGCCAATTTGCTGCAAACTTGCATGTAAATTTGCGAAGTTTGCAACGCAAACTTTCTGCAAAATGTTGTGCTATCTGAGTATACGCTGTCAGTTAGTGAAATTTTACTGTTTAATTAACGTGTATACGTTTTTTAAATTAGCTGTATACTTATCGCTGTGAAATAGTGGAATTTCGCTTTTTCAGATTTACAGAGTATTTTTTCTTTTAACGATTATTATTTTTAATATTAAAATAATAATATACTTCTCAAAATTTTCCAAATATTACAAGTAATTTACCCCTATAAATAAGTACAATGTATTAGACAAAAGCAAACTAGGGTTCAAATTACTTTCCTCTTCACAGAAAAAAAGAAGTGTTGTTTTAACACTAAAAGTAGTGTTAAAACAACACGCAACATTTTTAACCCATACGATGTGATTTTAACCTACATTTTGTGTTCAAATAACACCATGAGTGTGTTAAAATTAATGCATATTTTTAATGGCTGTTAAAATAACACCATCTTGAAAACTACACGCAACAAATTTAACACATATTTTTTTGTGTGTTATTCTAGTCACATTTTGAACATTCATCATGGGATTTAGTGCAGTTTTCATGTAGCCGAAAATTTCAAATACTGCACTGAATTCAATCGTTAATCAATGTCATTTTATTGTAACTTTCGACTCAAGCTACAAATAGATCTCTATCTCTAATGTCAATTAGATCAATTATTACTTTCTTCTCAGACATTTTTAATTTTTTAAAAATATTTCTTAAATTTTTTAACATTAACATGAAAAATTTTTAATAAAATTAATTAATAACCATCTCACCCAACAATACATCACAAAAGTAAACATAAAAATATAAAATAAATAAAAGAATGTTTTATTTTATTCTTATTGTTTATATCGAAGCGTCGTTTATGCACTACTTAATAAAACTTAAAATTCAAAAATACGTTAAAAATAATAATACATATTCTAATAAAAAATCTGAAATTCTCAAATTATTTTAGTCCCATGCAAAAAATGTAAAGGATTACAAATTCATTTTAATTATTTTTCAACAATTTGTTGTTTCCATTTATTAGCAGTCACAAAAGGTTGAAGCTTCAAACTTCAAAACTTCTTTGCAAAGTTTAGTCAAAATTGAGTAAAGAAATAAATGTTTCACTTCAATAAGAAATGTTTATCGTAAAATTTCAGAGTTGCTATAATTTTTCTCGAATAAAATTCCCTGACTTTTATAGGTCTCAAATAATATGAAATGTAAATAAATTTTAATTTATTCAAAAATTATCAATTAATTTTTTTTAATTCTATTATCTTGAAACTATTGTTTTATTAGACATTAAAACATTTCAAAAACCTTATTTTTCAACATTAAAAAAAACTTTGCAAAAATTCAATTTTATTAAAAAAAATTTAAGCGTATGTTTATTTTAAATTAACTAATAAAAATTTTAATTATTAATTTTCGAACTAAAAAACGTGAATACATTAGAATATGACTTTTTTTAAAAATTCAATTACTTATCAATTATTAAATTAAAATACTTTGAAAATCCTATTTGTTAAAATTTATTTACATTATTTACATTAGTGACTGATTTTTTATTATCAATTTAATTATTTTAAATTAATTAAAATTTAGAGAGCAGTATAAATATTTATAACAATTGAAATAAAAAGCGATTTTTTAAAAATAAATTATAACAATAACATTTTTTTAATTAGGTGAAAATATGAAGATCCTAAAGTTTTGAACGTTCAAATGAATGAAATTTATTTATTTCTTCTATAAATTAAATTTTTATTGCAATTACTTTGCGTCACTATTCAAAAAAAATTAATTACTGAGTTTCTAAACATAAAACTTCAGTATTAATTTTTAATTGGTCCTCAGTGAGATTTCACTGATTTAAATCACCAGAATAGAGTTAAAGAAAATCAGTTAAATTTTACTGATTCAATTATAGAGAGTGCAGCGGAACAAGTACCAAAGGCTACTTTTTCATTGTAAAATTCGCCAAAAATTAACATAATTTAAAAAAACAATTATTTTCCAGGTGTTTTCTCATTTTTTCTTGACTTTTCCATACAAAATAAAATTCCCTGACATTTCCAGGTTTTCCAAACATTGTAACATCCCTGATATTTTTCCTAAAAATTTATAGCTTAAAACTCTCCTGAACATTTAAATAAATTTTTCGACATCTCTCTTATAACCGAAAAAAGTAAGGTAAAACTTTCCTGAAAATTTCATGCTAAACATTTATTGAAATGAGACATTTAAATCTTTACGAAATTTTTACTAAACTTTGCAAGTAAATATTTCGAAGTTTGCGAGGAAATTATAAATACTTTTTTAGGAAAGTTACGCTGCTTTGTGGGTTTACAAGGAACCGACAAAGTGGCCTTTTTAGTTTTTTCTTAAGAAGCAATTAAATTAAACACTTAAATTACCGATAAATTAATGAACTGCATAATTTAATGTATGAAACCATATAGATAATAAAAAAAAATTTCAAAATGGGTCCATATTTTATAGGAACGTCTATACAAATTTGTTCTTGATTGTAAGCAAAAATTAAATTCGTAAAATTGCGAATTATTTGGAAACAAAATTACAAATTAGAAAACGGCAAACGAAATTTTTTAATAAAATGACATTGAAAAAAAATTTAGTTTTGTGTAATTTCAAAGAAGATAATTTTTGTTGTATTTTTAATCTTTAAAAATAATTAATTTAAAAGGAACAATTCAAATAATAATTGAATACTTGCACAATTTTTTCAATTTTAATAAATAAATTACAATAAGAGTTAAATGTTTTGTTTGAAGAATATTAAATTTTCTTTAATGTATGAGAGTGATTTAAAAAAATATCTTAAAAGAATATTAAATAAATAATTATTGTAATTATTTTATTTTATTTATTATTTAATTATTATTTTTCATTTCATTTTAATTTATTAAATTTAATTATTTCAATAATTAATGAAAATTATTCTGCACTTTATTCAAAATAAAAATATTTAATGAAAATAAAATTTTAACTAACCTTAAATTTGTTGTACGCATTTATTTTTCTGTATTTTTATTGATTAGAATTTAACGCGTATTAATAAAAAGATGTATAATTTAAAAAATAATTAACCATTATAAATTAACAAGAATAGAATTTAAGGTTTTTTCATTATTTCCCTCAAATTAAGATTCAACCGTTTTTTGTTTTTCCGTGAAAAAAAATTCCGATGAATTCAATTATTTTTAAACGTAATATAATTTTTTTTTTTTTTTTTTTTTGCAAAAATCCAATTATATTCCTAAATTGCCAAAAATTCCCTTTAAAATTTAAATTATCTTTATAACCAACAAAATTTATTTCCAAAGTTCAATTATTTTAATATGTACATTTTCATCAAATTTCTCTAAAATGCAATTATAAAAAAAATTCATTGCAAATTTTCAAAAGCATTCATTCATTATTTAAAAAAAAAATTTGTTGATAAAGCTCAATTGTTTAAGAAAATGTTTACTTCCAGGGTCCAACAAATAAATTCTCTCAGAATTCTCTAATAAATAAATATTTTTGAATATGATATTCAATTTTGATCCAAAATTTTAACTGAAATTAATTTTTCAATTTATTAGAAAATTCTGCAAGAAATCAACTATCCAACTATAAAAATAAACAATTTATTAAATACTAATTGGATGTTTCTTAAAATTCAATTTTCATAAAGAATTTCACCAAAATTTAATCATTATGTTTTTTTTTATCATTGAACATAAATAATAATATTATATATCATTGAGTATTTGCAATCATTTATAATTTTTCTAAAATTTAATTTTTTTTTTTAGTGTTTTAAGTAAAATTCATCCATAAATCCATTATTATTTTTAATAATGGATGAAATGTAAAAATATAACAAATTTTATAAGAATTTGAATTATTAAAGTTTTTCATAAACCTGAATTGTATTTAAAATCTGTAAAGTTTGATTGAAAATCTTTTCAATAATGAGGAATATAACATTTAGAGTTTTCTTAAGAATTTTCGAAATTGAATATTGTTTCTGCACATTTGACAAAATTTTCTGACTTTTTCGTGATTTTCCTGAATATATTTAGAAAAATAGTGATTTTGAATAAAATTCTTCTGAATAATTGAAATTTTTTTTTTTTTAATGCCAATGAAAAAGAAACTTCACGCGCGCTTTAGCGCGCGTTATTTTAGCTAGTAATAATAATAATAATTATTATTATTTTTGTTGCTTTTAATTGTTATTATTTATTATTATTTATTATTATTATTATTATTATTATTATTATTTATTATTATTATTTATTTATTATTATTTATTATTATTATTATTTATTATTTTTTTTTCTATAAGTTATATTTATTTATTTATTTTTTATTTATTTTAACGCCCATAGGGGCAAGAAATCGAATTTTTTTCGAGTCCCACCTCTCTCGATTTGTTTTCTTTGGCCATTAAATTCTCAGACAAGATAATATTGATCAAGGTTGGCATCCCTCAAACACTTTGCATTATGTGTCTGTATATATCGATTAATTGAATCCAAAACGATCGTCTCGACGTTCAATAAAGTGAATGACCAGGAACTAGGAAGTCTCTCACTGTCGAGGCCCTACCCTTCTAAAATTAGAACTTGAATTTCGCAGAACAAAGATTCACAAACACATAAATATTAAATGTATATCAATAATCACTATAAAGAAACCTGATTCGAGTCATTTTTCTCTTGATCGATTACTATAAACGATGCCTGAATATATGCTTTATTTCGCGCGCATAAATTTCAATATTTTATGCAGACCAAAAAAAAAAATTATTTCAAAAAAGAAAAAAAAACTGCAGTGGAAAAAAAATTTTCTCTTCCTTTTCGAAAATAGACAAGGACAATTTTTTTTCTTTTGTTTCGGAGAAAATCTTTTCCTTTCTGAGAAGGGAAAAAAATTATTGTGAATACTAATCTTAATGTTGAAAGAGTAAAAATAGACTAATTTTTTTTTATTTTTTATTCTGTTTTAATTTTTTTTCTTCATTTTTCTCTGTTTTAATTTTTTCGCTTTATTTTTCTGATTTAATTTTTTTATTGAATTTTGTTTTAATTTTTTTACTCATTTTTCTGTGTTTTAATTATTTTTATTCATTTTTCTCTATTTTAATTATTTTTTATTCATTTTTCTCTGTTTGAATTTTTTTTTGTTTATTTGTCTGTTTTAATTTTTTTATTTATTATTCTGTTTTAATTTTTTCCCCTTCATTTTTCTCTGTTTTGATTTTTTTCGATTATTTTTCTGTTATAATTTTTGTATTAATTATTCTGTTTTAATTTCTTTCGCTTATTTTTCTGTTTTAATTTTTTTATTTAATTTTCTGTTTTAATTTTTTTTCTTTATTTGTCCCTGTTTTAATTTTTTCTCTGTTTTGGTTTTTTTATTTAACTTCCTCTGTTTTAAATATTTTTTTTCTACATTTTTCTCTGTTTTAATTTTTTTGATTCATTCTTCTCTGTTTTAATGTTTTTAATTTTTTTTTAAATTTTGGAAATGAGTTAAAAAATTTGCTAAAAATTGCAACAATCATCTATTTTTTCCACCCAATTTGCGAAATAAAAATAAAATTATTTCTTTTTGCAATTATTTTTTTTTTCTCTACAAAATTTACAAAATTGTGGATTTGAACGACAGTAAAAGAAAAAAAAATTGTAATCTTGTACTTGTCATTAAGGTGATTGGCAACATGAAAAAAAAAATGAAAAAAAGGACAGGTGCTTTTTGAGTAAATGATAAATCGATGAATGTTATCAGCTTTAGAAGTAATCTGGGTTAATGGCAGCTGTGCCGTGGTGTCTTTGTGCGCACGAATGCGAATGAATGCTTTGGCTGATTTTACGAATGGAGAGATGGTTACGTAAACTTATTGTCCGTAAATTGGTCCCTCGTTATGGGCATATATACATATACATATATACTCTTAGGATGAGAAATGTGGTTGGAAAAATGCAAATGAAATGCTCCAGTTGCCGCAATCAATATCTGACTTTTTAATCTCAAAAATCCAAATTTGGGGATAAATTGCGAATTCGCAAAATTTGCAGTGAGTGAACGGAAATATTGTTTTGGGAAATAATTTTTGTCATTTTTTTACTCTTTGGGATTTTATTATCAATATTGATCCAGTTATTTTCGTTTTATTGTTATTATTTTTTTTACTCGTTGGGATTTTTTTGTTAATAATTTTCTGAACATTTTGAATTTTTTTATTATTTCTTTTACTCAGTTAAATATTCTTTGTTAATAATTTTCTGAACATTTTGAATTTTTTTATTATTTTTGCTTTCTCATAAAGGAAGCATTATAGTGATGACGATTTCCGAATTTTTTAGAATCAATTATTTTTACAAATTTTCAAGTGTAGTATATATAATTCGTCGAGAGGAACAAATGTACGGATGTGTGTGTGTGCGTGTATGTCATCGATTCTTGTGGACAAATTTTCTCTTACACATCTTGATGAATTTTGATAAGATTTTGTAGGAGCATCACGGTCATGAAGACCAAAAATCAGAAAGAAGGATTTTTAAAAAAATATATAAAAAAAAATTTTTTCAACAATTTTTTAATTTTTAAAAAAATTAATTTTTGGATTTT
Organism: Leptopilina drosophilae; assembly: GCA_032873175.1. Lineage (NCBI taxonomy): Eukaryota > Metazoa > Arthropoda > Insecta > Hymenoptera > Figitidae > Leptopilina > Leptopilina drosophilae. The sequence goes on from CM065479.1 coordinate 6,841,298, forward strand.
TTGAAATAACTTTTTTCTATATTAAAATTTTTAATAATTCTTGTCAAAATTCCGTTCCTGACATAAAAAACGAATCGATTCATGCATATAAAGTATATATTTTATGAAAATTTATAAAAATAATAAATATTTTAATTTTTCACAAAAAACTATAATTTTGTATTTTTCGACATTTTATCATAACACTTTAAAATACTTATTCTATAACAAAAAAAATGAATAATTAATATTTATTCAGGGTACTTTACCCGGTAGAAACTTTCTATTAATACTAATATAAAAATGACCAAAACGTTCACATTTTTTTACCTAGAGAGTTAAAAATTGACACACATGTATTTTTAATTTTTTATATTTAATAAATTATTATAATGATCAAACTTTTAAAATTATATACAATAATATATATTAAGGAAGCTATTATTTTTGAAAGGATTTTGACCTTTTTCCTGATAATTGGAACAAAAACAAGCAACTTCTCCTTTAGACGCATTTCTCTAGCACAAAAATTAAAAAAGTTACAGAGGTTTTTCCAAAATCACAGACATTTTTTCATTTTGAAACTTCAATTTTCGGTAACTTTTTGACAGTTTATTTTTTCGGGGTTTTTGACATTTTTCCTATTAACTGGATCAAAACCATGCAACTTCTTCTTTGGACGCATTTTTCTAGGACCAAAATTAAAAAAGTTACAAACGTTTTTCCAAAATCACAGACATTTTTTCATTTTGAAACTTCAATTTTCGGTAACTTTTTGACAGTTTATTTTTTCGGGGTTTTTGACATTTTTCCTATTAACTGGATCAAAACCATGCAACTTCTTCTTTGGACGCATTTTTCTAGGACCAAAATTAAAAAAGTTACAAACGTTTTTCCAAAATCACAGACATTTTTTCATTTTGAAACTTCAATTTTCGGTAACTTTTTGACAGTTTATTTTTTCGGGGTTTTTGACATTTTTCCTATTAACTGGATCAAAACCATGCAACTTCTTCTTTGGACGCATTTTTCTAGGACCAAAATTAAAAAAGTTACAAACGTTTTTCCAAAATCACAGACATTTTTTCATTTTGAAAATTCAATTTCCGGTAACTTTTTGCTAGTTTATTTTTCGGGGTTTTTGAAATTTTTGCTAATAACTGGACCAAAACCATGCAACTTCTTCTTTAGACGCATTTTTCTAGGACCAAAATTAAAAAAGTTACAAACGATTTTCCAAAATCACAGACATTTTTTCATTTTGAAACTTCAATTTCCGGTAACTTTTTGCCAGTTTATTTTTTCGCGGTTTTTGAAATTTTTGCGAATAACTGGACCAAAACCATGCAACTTCTTCTTTGGACGCATTTTTCTAGGACCAAAATTAAAAAAGTTACAAACGTTTTTCCAAAATCACAGACATTTTTTCATTTTGAAACTTCAATTTCCGGTAACTTTTTGCCAGTTTATTTTTTCGGAATTTTTGCTAATAACTGGACCAAAACCATGCAACTTCTTCTTTGGACGCATTTTTCTAGGACCAAAATTAAAAAAGTTACAAACGATTTTCCAAAATCACAGACATTTTTTCATTTTGAAGCTTCAATTTCCGGTAACTTTTTGCCAGTTTGTTTTTTCGGGGTTTTTGAAATTTTTGCTAATAACTGGACCAAAACCATGCAACTTCTTCTTTAGACGCATTTTTCTAGGACCAAAATTAAAAAAGTTACAAAGGTTTTTCCAAAATCACAGACATTTTTTCATTTTGAAAATTCAATTTCCGGTAACTTTTTGCCAGTTTATTTTTTCGGAATTTTTGAAATTTTTGCGAATAACTAGACCAAAACCATGCAACTTCTTCTTTGGACGCATTTTTCTAGGACCAAAATTAAAAAAGTTACAAACGTTTTTCCAAAATCACAGACATTTTTTCATTTTGAAACTTCAATTTTCGGTAACTTTTTGCCAGTTTATTTTTTCAGGGTTTTTGAAATTTTTCCTATTAACTGGATCAAAACCATGCAACTTCTTCTTTGGACGCATTTTTCTAGGACCAAAATTAAAAAAGTTACAAACGTTTTTCCAAAATCACAGACATTTTTTCATTTTGAAAATTCAATTTCCGGTAACTTTTTGCCAGTTTATTTTTTCGGGGTTTTTGAAATTTTTGCTAATAACTGGACCAAAACCATGCAACTTCTTCTTTAGACGCATTTTTCTAGGACCAAAATTAAAAAAGTTACAAACGATTTTCCAAAATCACAGACATTTTTTCATTTTGAAACTTCAATTTCCGGTAACTTTTTGCCAGTTTATTTTTTCGCGGTTTTTGAAATTTTTGCGAATAACTGGACCAAAACCATGCAACTTCTTCTTTAGACGCATTTTTCTAGGACCAAAATTAAAAAAGTTACAAACGTTTTTCCAAAATCACAGACATTTTTTCATTTTGAAACTTCAATTTCCGGTAACTTTTTGCCAGTTTATTTTTTCTGGGTTTTTGAAATTTTTGCTAATAACTGGACCAAAACCATGCAACTTCTTCTTTAGACGCATTTTTCTAGGACCAAAATTAAAAAAGTTACAAACGTTTTTCCAAAATCACAGACATTTTTTCATTTTGAAAATTCAATTTCCGGTAACTTTTTGCCAGTTTATTTTTTCGGAATTTTTGAAATTTTTGCGAATAACTAGACCAAAACCATGCAACTTCTTCTTTGGACGCATTTTTCTAGGACCAAAATTAAAAAAGTTACAAACGATTTTCCAAAATCACAGACATTTTTTCATTTTGAAAATTCAATTTCCGGTAACTTTTTGCCAGTTTATTTTTTCGGGGTTTTTGAAATTTTTGCTAATAACTGGACCAAAACCATGCAACTTCTTCTTTAGACGCATTTTTCTAGGACCAAAATTAAAAAAGTTACAAAGGTTTTTCCAAAATCACAGACATTTTTTCATTTTGAAAATTCAAATTTCGGTAACTTTTTGCCAGTTTATTTTTTTCGGGATTTTGAAATTTTTGCTAATAACTGGACCAAAACCATGCAACTTCTTCTTTGGACGCATTTTTCTAGGACCAAAATTAAAAAAGTTACAAACGTTTTTCCAAAATCACAGACATTTTTTCATTTTGAAAATTCAATTTCCGGTAACTTTTTGCCAGTTTATTTTTTCGGGGTTTTTGAAATTTTTGCTAATAACTGGACCAAAACCATGCAACTTCTTCTTTAGACGCATTTTTCTAGGACCAAAATTAAAAAAGTTACAAACGTTTTTCCAAAATCACAGACATTTTTTCATTTTGAAAATTCAATTTTCGGTAACTTTTTGCCAGTTTATTTTTTCGGGGTTTTTGAAATTTTTGCTAATAACTGGACCAAAACCATGCAACTTCTTCTTTGGACGCATTTTTCTAGGACCAAAATTAAAAAAGTTACAAACGTTTTTCCAAAATCACAGACATTTTTTCATTTTGAAAATTCAATTTCCGGTAACTTTTTGCCAGTTTATTTTTTCGGGGTTTTTGAAATTTTTGCTAATAACTGGACCAAAACCATGCAACTTCTTCTTTGGACGCATTTTTCTAGGACCAAAATTAAAAAAGTTACAAAGGTTTTTCCAAAATCACAGACATTTTTTCATTTTGAAAATTCAATTTCCGGTAACTTTTTGCCAGTTTATTTTTTCGGGGTTTTTGAAATTTTTGCGAATAACTGGACCAAAACCATGCAACTTCTTCTTTGGACGCATTTTTCTAGGACCAAAATTAAAAAAGTTACAAACGTTTTTCCAAAATCACAGACATTTTTTCATTTTGAAAATTCAATTTCCGGTAACTTTTTGCCAGTTTATTTTTTCGGGGTTTTTGAAATTTTTGCTAATAACTGGACCAAAACCATGCAACTTCTTCTTTAGACGCATTTTTCTAGGACCAAAATTAAAAAAGTTACAAACGTTTTTCCAAAATCACAGACATTTTTTCATTTTGAAAATTCAATTTCCGGTAACTTTTTGCCAGTTTATTTTTTCGGGGTTTTTGAAATTTTTGCGAATAACTGGACCAAAACCATGCAACTTCTTCTTTGGACGCATTTTTCTAGGACCAAAATTAAAAAAGTTACAAACGTTTTTCCAAAATCACAGACATTTTTTCATTTTGAAAATTCAATTTCCGGTAACTTTTTGCCAGTTTATTTTTTCAGGGTTTTTGAAATTTTTGCTAATAACTGGACCAAAACCATGCAACTTCTTCTTTAGACGCATTTTTCTAGGACCAAAATTAAAAAAGTTACAAACGTTTTTCCAAAATCACAGACATTTTTTCATTTTGAAGCTTCAATTTCCGGTAACTTTTTGCCAGTTTATTTTTTCGGGGTTTTTGAAATTTTTGCAAATAACTAGACCAAAACCATGCAACTTCTTCTTTGGACGCATTTTTCTAGGACCAAAATTAAAAAAGTTACAAACCTTTTTCCAAAATCACAGACATTTTTTTATTTTGAAACTTCAATTTCCGGTAACTTTTTGCCAGTTTATTTTTTCGGAATTTTTGAAATTTTTGCTAATAACTGGACCAAAACCATGCAACTTCTTCTTTAGACGCATTTTTCTAGGACCAAAATTAAAAAAGTTACAAACGTTTTTCCAAAATCACAGACATTTTTTCATTTTGAAAATTCAATTTCCGGTAACTTTTTGCCAGTTTATTTTTTCGGGGTTTTTGAAATTTTTGCGAATAACTGGACCAAAACCATGCAACTTCTTCTTTAGACGCATTTTTCTAGGACCAAAATTAAAAAAGTTACAAACGTTTTTCCAAAATCACAGACATTTTTTCATTTTGAAAATTCAATTTCCGGTAACTTTTTGCCAGTTTATTTTTTCGGGGTTTTTGAAATTTTTGCGAATAACTGGACCAAAACCATGCAACTTCTTCTTTGGACGCATTTTTCTAGGACCAAAATTAAAAAAGTTACAAACGTTTTTCCAAAATCACAGACATTTTTTCATTTTGAAACTTCAATTTCCGGTAACTTTTTGCCAGTTTATTTTTTCAGGGTTTTTGACATTTTTTCTTTTGACTGGAACAAAACCATGCAACTTCTTCTTTAGACGCATTTTTCTAGGACCAAAATTAAAAAAGTTACAAACGTTTTTCCAAAATCACAGACATTTTTTCATTTTGAAAATTCAATTTCCGGTAACTTTTTGCCAGTTTATTTTTTCGGGGTTTTTGAAATTTTTGCTAATAACTGGACCAAAACCATGCAACTTCTTCTTTGGACGCATTTTTCTAGGACCAAAATTAAAAAAGTTACAAACGTTTTTCCAAAATCACAGACATTTTTTCATTTTGAAAATTCAATTTCCGGTAACTTTTTGCCAGTTTATTTTTTCGGAGTTTTTGAAATTTTTGCTAATAACTGGACCAAAACCATGCAACTTCTTCTTTAGACGCATTTTTCTAGGACCAAAATTAAAAAAGTTACAAACGATTTTCCAAAATCACAGACATTTTTTCATTTTGAAACTTCAATTTCCGGTAACTTTTTGCCAGTTTATTTTTTCGGAATTTTTGAAATTTTTGCGAATAACTAGACCAAAACCATGCAACTTCTTCTTTGGACGCATTTTTCTAGGACCAAAATTAAAAAAGTTACAAACGTTTTTCCAAAATCACAGACATTTTTTCATTTTGAAAATTCAATTTCCGGTAACTTTTTGCCAGTTTATTTTTTCGGGGTTTTTGAAATTTTTGCGAATAACTGGACCAAAACCATGCAACTTCTTCTTTGGACGCATTTTTCTAGGACCAAAATTAAAAAAGTTACAAACGTTTTTCCAAAATCACAGACATTTTTTCATTTTGAAAATTCAATTTCCGGTAACTTTTTGCCAGTTTATTTTTTCGGGGTTTTTGAAATTTTTGCTAATAACTGGACCAAAACCATGCAACTTCTTCTTTAGACGCATTTTTCTAGGACCAAAATTAAAAAAGTTACAAACGTTTTTCCAAAATCACAGACATTTTTTCATTTTGAAAATTCAATTTCCGGTAACTTTTTGCCAGTTTATTTTTTCGGGGTTTTTGAAATTTTTGCGAATAACTGGACCAAAACCATGCAACTTCTTCTTTGGACGCATTTTTCTAGGACCAAAATTAAAAAAGTTACAAACGTTTTTCCAAAATCACAGACATTTTTTCATTTTGAAAATTCAATTTTCGGTAACTTTTTGCCAGTTTATTTTTTCGGGGTTTTTGAAATTTTTGCTAATAACTGGACCAAAACCATGCAACTTCTTCTTTAGACGCATTTTTCTAGGACCAAAATTAAAAAAGTTACAAACGTTTTTCCAAAATCACAGACATTTTTTCATTTTGAAAATTCAATTTCCGGTAACTTTTTGCCAGTTTATTTTTTCGGGGTTTTTGAAATTTTTGCGAATAACTGGACCAAAACCATGCAACTTCTTCTTTGGACGCATTTTTCTAGGACCAAAATTAAAAAAGTTACAAACGTTTTTTCCAAAATCACAGACATTTTTTCATTTTGAAATTTCAATTTCCGGTAACTTTTTGCCAGTTTATTTTTTCGCGGTTTTTGAAATTTTTGCTAATAACTGGACCAAAACCATGCAACTTCTTCTTTGGACGCATTTTTCTAGGACCAAAATTAAAAAAGTTACAAACGTTTTTCCAAAATCACAGACATTTTTTCATTTTGAAAATTCAATTTCCGGTAACTTTTTGCCAGTTTATTTTTTCGGGGTTTTTGAAATTTTTGCGAATAACTGGACCAAAACCATGCAACTTCTTCTTTGGACGCATTTTTCTAGGACCAAAATTAAAAAAGTTACAAACGTTTTTCCAAAATCACAGACATTTTTTCATTTTGAAAATTCAATTTCCGGTAACTTTTTGCCAGTTTATTTTTTCGGGGTTTTTGAAATTTTTGCTAATAACTGGACCAAAACCATGCAACTTCTTCTTTGGACGCATTTTTCTAGGACCAAAATTAAAAAAGTTACAAACGTTTTTCCAAAATCACAGACATTTTTTCATTTTGAAAATTCAATTTCCGGTAACTTTTTGCCAGTTTATTTTTTCGGGGTTTTTGAAATTTTTGCTAATAACTGGACCAAAACCATGCAACTTCTTCTTTGGACGCATTTTTCTAGGACCAAAATTAAAAAAGTTACAAACGTTTTTCCAAAATCACAGACATTTTTTCATTTTGAAAATTCAATTTCCGGTAACTTTTTGCCAGTTTATTTTTTCGCGGTTTTTGAAATTTTTGCGAATAACTGGACCAAAACCATGCAACTTCTTCTTTAGACGCATTTTTCTAGGACCAAAATTAAAAAAGTTACAAACGATTTTCCAAAATCACAGACATTTTTTCATTTTGAAACTTCAATTTCCGGTAACTTTTTGCCAGTTTATTTTTTCAGGGTTTTTTGAAATTTTTGCTAATAACTGGACCAAAACCATGCAACTTCTTCTTTGGACGCATTTTTCTAGGACCAAAATTAAAAAAGTTACAAACGTTTTTCCAAAATCACAGACATTTTTTCATTTTGAAAATTCAATTTCCGGTAACTTTTTGCCAGTTTATTTTTTCGGGGTTTTTGAAATTTTTGCTAATAACTGGACCAAAACCATGCAACTTCTTCTTTGGACGCATTTTTCTAGGACCAAAATTAAAAAAGTTACAAACGTTTTTCCAAAATCACAGACATTTTTTCATTTTGAAAATTCAATTTCCGGTAACTTTTTGCCAGTTTATTTTTTCGGAGTTTTTGAAATTTTTGCTAATAACTGGACCAAAACCATGCAACTTCTTCTTTGGACGCATTTTTCTAGGACCAAAATTAAAAAAGTTACAAACGTTTTTCCAAAATCACAGACATTTTTTCATTTTGAAAATTCAATTTCCGGTAACTTTTTGCCAGTTTATTTTTTCGGAGTTTTTGAAATTTTTGCTAATAACTGGACCAAAACCATGCAACTTCTTCTTTAGACGCATTTTTCTAGGACCAAAATTAAAAAAGTTACAAACGTTTTTCCAAAATCACAGACATTTTTTCATTTTGAAAATTCAATTTCCGGTAACTTTTTGCCAGTTTATTTTTTCGGGGTTTTTGAAATTTTTGCGAATAACTGGACCAAAACCATGCAACTTCTTCTTTGGACGCATTTTTCTAGGACCAAAATTAAAAAAGTTACAAACGTTTTTCCAAAATCACAGACATTTTTTCATTTTGAAAATTCAATTTCCGGTAACTTTTTGCCAGTTTATTTTTAACGGGTTTTTGAAATTTTTGCGAATAACTGGACCAAAACCATGCAACTTCTTCTTTGGACGCATTTTTCTAGGACCAAAATTAAAAAAGTTACAAACGTTTTTCCAAAATCACAGACATTTTTTCATTTTGAAAATTCAATTTCCGGTAACTTTTTGCCAGTTTATTTTTTCGCGGTTTTTGAAATTTTTGCGAATAACTGGACCAAAACCATGCAACTTCTTCTTTAGACGCATTTTTCTAGGACCAAAATTAAAAAAGTTACAAACGTTTTTCCAAAATCACAGACATTTTTTCATTTTGAAAATTCAATTTCCGGTAACTTTTTGCCAGTTTATTTTTTCGGGGTTTTTGAAATTTTTGCGAATAACTGGACCAAAACCATGCAACTTCTTCTTTGGACGCATTTTTCTAGGACCAAAATTAAAAAAGTTACAAACGTTTTTCCAAAATCACAGACATTTTTTCATTTTGAAAATTCAATTTCCGGTAACTTTTTGCCAGTTTATTTTTTCGGAGTTTTTGAAATTTTTGCTAATAACTGGACCAAAACCATGCAACTTCTTCTTTGGACGCATTTTTCTAGGACCAAAATTAAAAAAGTTACAAACGTTTTTCCAAAATCACAGACATTTTTTCATTTTGAAAATTCAATTTCCGGTAACTTTTTGCCAGTTTATTTTTTCGGAGTTTTTGAAATTTTTGCTAATAACTGGACCAAAACCATGCAACTTCTTCTTTGGACGCATTTTTCTAGGACCAAAATTAAAAAAGTTACAAACGTTTTTCCAAAATCACAGACATTTTTTCATTTTGATAATTCAATTTCCGGTAACTTTTTGCCAGTTTATTTTTTCTGGGTTTTTGAAATTTTTGCTAATAACTGGACCAAAACCATGCAACTTCTTCTTTGGACGCATTTTTCTAGGACCAAAATTAAAAAAGTTACAAACGTTTTTCCAAAATCACAGACATTTTTTCATTTTGAAAATTCAATTTTCGGTAACTTTTTGCCAGTTTATTTTTTCGGAGTTTTTGAAATTTTTGCTAATAACTGGACCAAAACCATGCAACTTCTTCTTTGGACGCATTTTTCTAGGACCAAAATTAAAAAAGTTACAAACGTTTTTCCAAAATCACAGACATTTTTTCATTTTGAAAATTCAATTTCCGGTAACTTTTTGCCAGTTTATTTTTTCGCGGTTTTTGAAATTTTTGCGAATAACTGGACCAAAACCATGCAACTTCTTCTTTAGACGCATTTTTCTAGGACCAAAATTAAAAAAGTTACAAACGTTTTTCCAAAATCACAGACATTTTTTCATTTTGAAAATTCAATTTTCGGTAACGTTTTGCCAGTTTATTTTTTCGGAGTTTTTGAAATTTTTGCTAATAACTGGACCAAAACCATGCAACTTCTTCTTTGGACGCATTTTTCTAGGACCAAAATTAAAAAAGTTACAAACGTTTTTCCAAAATCACAGACATTTTTTCATTTTGAAAATTCAATTTCCGGTAACTTTTTGCCAGTTTATTTTTTCGGGGTTTTTGAAATTTTTGCGAATAACTGGACCAAAACCATGCAACTTCTTCTTTGGACGCATTTTTCTAGGACCAAAATTAAAAAAGTTACAAACGTTTTTCCAAAATCACAGACATTTTTTCATTTTGAAAATTCAATTTCCGGTAACTTTTTGCCAGTTTATTTTTTCGGGGTTTTTGAAATTTTTGCTAATAACTGGACCAAAACCATGCAACTTCTTCTTTGGACGCATTTTTCTAGGACCAAAATTAAAAAAGTTACAAACGTTTTTCCAAAATCACAGACATTTTTTCATTTTGAAAATTCAATTTCCGGTAACTTTTTGCCAGTTTATTTTTTCGCGGTTTTTGAAATTTTTGCGAATAACTGGACCAAAACCATGCAACTTCTTCTTTAGACGCATTTTTCTAGGACCAAAATTAAAAAAGTTACAAACGTTTTTCCAAAATCACAGACATTTTTTCATTTTGAAAATTCAATTTCCGGTAACTTTTTGCCAGTTTATTTTTTCGGAGTTTTTGAAATTTTTGCTAATAACTGGACCAAAACCATGCAACTTCTTCTTTGGACGCATTTTTCTAGGACCAAAATTAAAAAAGTTACAAACGTTTTTCCAAAATCACAGACATTTTTTCATTTTGAAAATTCAATTTCCGGTAACTTTTTGCCAGTTTATTTTTTCGGGGTTTTTGAAATTTTTGCGAATAACTAGACCAAAACCATGCAACTTCTTCTTTGGACGCATTTTTCTAGGACCAAAATTAAAAAAGTTACAAACGATTTTCCAAAATCACAGACATTTTTTCATTTTGAAAATTCAATTTCCGGTAACTTTTTGCCAGTTTATTTTTTCGGGGTTTTTGAAATTTTTGCGAATAACTGGACCAAAACCATGCAACTTCTTCTTTGGACGCATTTTTCTAGGACCAAAATTAAAAAAGTTACAAACGTTTTTCCAAAATCACAGACATTTTTTCATTTTGAAAATTCAATTTCCGGTAACTTTTTGCCAGTTTATTTTTTCGGGGTTTTTGAAATTTTTGCTAATAACTGGACCAAAACCATGCAACTTCTTCTTTGGACGCATTTTTCTAGGACCAAAATTAAAAAAGTTACAAACGTTTTTCCAAAATCACAGACATTTTTTCATTTTGAAAATTCAATTTCCGGTAACTTTTTGCCAGTTTATTTTTTCGGAATTTTTGAAATTTTTGCTAATAACTGGACCAAAACCATGCAACTTCTTCTTTAGACGCATTTTTCTAGGACCAAAATTAAAAAAGTTACAAACGTTTTTCCAAAATCACAGACATTTTTTCATTTTGAAAATTCAATTTCCGGTAACTTTTTGCCAGTTTATTTTTTCGCGGTTTTTGAAATTTTTGCGAATAACTGGACCAAAACCATGCAACTTCTTCTTTAGACGCATTTTTCTAGGACCAAAATTAAAAAAGTTACAAACGTTTTTCCAAAATCACAGACATTTTTTCATTTTGAAAATTCAATTTCCGGTAACTTTTTGCCAGTTTATTTTTTCGGAATTTTTGAAATTTTTGCTAATAACTGGACCAAAACCATGCAACTTCTTCTTTGGACGCATTTTTCTAGGACCAAAATTAAAAAAGTTACAAACGTTTTTCCAAAATCACAGACATTTTTTCATTTTGAAAATTCAATTTCCGCTAACTTTTTGCCAGTTTATTTTTTCGGAGTTTTTGAAATTTTTGCTAATAACTGGACCAAAACCATGCAACTTCTTCTTTGGACGCATTTTTCTAGGACCAAAATTAAAAAAGTTACAAACGTTTTTCCAAAATCACAGACATTTTTTCATTTTGAAAATTCAATTTTCGGTAACTTTTTGCCAGTTTATTTTTTCGGAGTTTTTGAAATTTTTGCTAATAACTGGACCAAAACCATGCAACTTCTTCTTTGGACGCATTTTTCTAGGACCAAAATTAAAAAAGTTACAAACGTTTTTCCAAAATCACAGACATTTTTTCATTTTGAAAATTCAATTTCCGGTAACTTTTTGCCAGTTTATTTTTTCGGGGTTTTTGAAATTTTTGCGAATAACTAGACCAAAACCATGCAACTTCTTCTTTAGACGCATTTTTCTAGGACCAAAATTAAAAAAGTTACAAACGATTTTCCAAAATCACAGACATTTTTTCATTTTGAAAATTCAATTTCCGGTAACTTTTTGCCAGTTTATTTTTTCGGGGTTTTTGAAATTTTTGCTAATAACTGGACCAAAACCATGCAACTTCTTCTTTAGACGCATTTTTCTAGGACCAAAATTAAAAAAGTTACAAACGTTTTTCCAAAATCACAGACATTTTTTCATTTTGAAAATTCAATTTCCGGTAACTTTTTGCCAGTTTATTTTTTCGGGGTTTTTGAAATTTTTGCGAATAACTGGACCAAAACCATGCAACTTCTTCTTTAGACGCATTTTTCTAGGACCAAAATTAAAAAAGTTACAAACGATTTTCCAAAATCACAGACATTTTTTCATTTTGAAAATTCAATTTCCGGTAACTTTTTGCCAGTTTATTTTTTCGCGGTTTTTGAAATTTTTGCGAATAACTGGACCAAAACCATGCAACTTCTTCTTTAGACGCATTTTTCTAGGACCAAAATTAAAAAAGTTACAAACGTTTTTCCAAAATCACAGACATTTTTTCATTTTGAAAATTCAATTTTCGGTAACTTTTTGCCAGTTTATTTTTTCGGAGTTTTTGAAATTTTTGCTAATAACTGGACCAAAACCATGCAACTTCTTCTTTGGACGCATTTTTCTAGGACCAAAATTAAAAAAGTTACAAACGTTTTTCCAAAATCACAGACATTTTTTCATTTTGAAAATTCAATTTCCGGTAACTTTTTGCCAGTTTATTTTTTCGGGGTTTTTGAAATTTTTGCTAATAACTGGACCAAAACCATGCAACTTCTTCTTTGGACGCATTTTTCTAGGACCAAAATTAAAAAAGTTACAAACGTTTTTCCAAAATCACAGACATTTTTTCATTTTGAAAATTCAATTTCCGGTAACTTTTTGCCAGTTTATTTTTTCGGGGTTTTTGAAATTTTTGCGAATAACTGGACCAAAACCATGCAACTTCTTCTTTGGACGCATTTTTCTAGGACCAAAATTAAAAAAGTTACAAACGTTTTTCCAAAATCACAGACATTTTTTCATTTTGAAAATTCAATTTCCGGTAACTTTTTGCCAGTTTATTTTTTCGGGGTTTTTGAAATTTTTGCTAATAACTGGACCAAAACCATGCAACTTCTTCTTTGGACGCATTTTTCTAGGACCAAAATTAAAAAAGTTACAAACGTTTTTCCAAAATCACAGACATTTTTTCATTTTGAAAATTCAATTTCCGGTAACTTTTTGCCAGTTTATTTTTTCGGGGTTTTTGAAATTTTTGCTAATAACTGGACCAAAACCATGCAACTTCTTCTTTAGACGCATTTTTCTAGGACCAAAATTAAAAAAGTTACAAACGATTTTCCAAAATCACAGACATTTTTTCATTTTGAAAATTCAATTTCCGGTAACTTTTTGCCAGTTTATTTTTTCGGGGTTTTTGAAATTTTTGCTAATAACTGGACCAAAACCATGCAACTTCTTCTTTAGACGCATTTTTCTAGGACCAAAATTAAAAAAGTTACAAACGTTTTTCCAAAATCACAGACATTTTTTCATTTTGAAAATTCAATTTCCGGTAACTTTTTGCCAGTTTATTTTTTCGCGGTTTTTGAAATTTTTGCGAATAACTGGACCAAAACCATGCAACTTCTTCTTTAGACGCATTTTTCTAGGACCAAAATTAAAAAAGTTACAAACGTTTTTCCAAAATCACAGACATTTTTTCATTTTGAAAATTCAATTTTCGGTAACTTTTTGCCAGTTTATTTTTTCGGAGTTTTTGAAATTTTTGCTAATAACTGGACCAAAACCATGCAACTTCTTCTTTGGACGCATTTTTCTAGGACCAAAATTAAAAAAGTTACAAACGTTTTTCCAAAATCACAGACATTTTTTCATTTTGAAAATTCAATTTCCGGTAACTTTTTGCCAGTTTATTTTTTCGGGGTTTTTGAAATTTTTGCTAATAACTGGACCAAAACCATGCAACTTCTTCTTTGGACGCATTTTTCTAGGACCAAAATTAAAAAAGTTACAAACGTTTTTCCAAAATCACAGACATTTTTTCATTTTGAAAATTCAATTTCCGGTAACTTTTTGCCAGTTTATTTTTTCGGGGTTTTTGAAATTTTTGCTAATAACTGGACCAAAACCATGCAACTTCTTCTTTGGACGCATTTTTCTAGGACCAAAATTAAAAAAGTTACAAACGTTTTTCCAAAATCACAGACATTTTTTCATTTTGAAAATTCAATTTCCGGTAACTTTTTGCCAGTTTATTTTTTCGCGGTTTTTGAAATTTTTGCTAATAACTGGACCAAAACCATGCAACTTCTTCTTTAGACGCATTTTTCTAGGACCAAAATTAAAAAAGTTACAAACGTTTTTCCAAAATCACAGACATTTTTTCATTTTGAAAATTCAATTTCCGGTAACTTTTTGCCAGTTTATTTTTTCGGGGTTTTTGAAATTTTTGCTAATAACTGGACCAAAACCATGCAACTTCTTCTTTAGACGCATTTTTCTAGGACCAAAATTAAAAAAGTTACAAACGTTTTTCCAAAATCACAGACATTTTTTCATTTTGAAAATTCAATTTCCGGTAACTTTTTGCCAGTTTATTTTTTCGCGGTTTTTGAAATTTTTGCGAATAACTGGACCAAAACCATGCAACTTCTTCTTTAGACGCATTTTTCTAGGACCAAAATTAAAAAAGTTACAAACGTTTTTCCAAAATCACAGACATTTTTTCATTTTGAAAATTCAATTTTCGGTAACTTTTTGCCAGTTTATTTTTTCGGAGTTTTTGAAATTTTTGCTAATAACTGGACCAAAACCATGCAACTTCTTCTTTAGACGCATTTTTCTAGGACCAAAATTAAAAAAGTTACAAACGTTTTTCCAAAATCACAGACATTTTTTCATTTTGAAAATTCAATTTCCGGTAACTTTTTGCCAGTTTATTTTTTCGGGGTTTTTGAAATTTTTGCTAATAACTGGACCAAAACCATGCAACTTCTTCTTTGGACGCATTTTTCTAGGACCAAAATTAAAAAAGTTACAAACGTTTTTCCAAAATCACAGACATTTTTTCATTTTGAAAATTCAATTTCCGGTAACTTTTTGCCAGTTTATTTTTTCGGGGTTTTTGAAATTTTTGCTAATAACTGGACCAAAACCATGCAACTTCTTCTTTGGACGCATTTTTCTAGGACCAAAATTAAAAAAGTTACAAACGTTTTTCCAAAATCACAGACATTTTTTCATTTTGAAAATTCAATTTAAGGTAACTTTTTGCCAGTTTATTTTTTCGGGGTTTTTGAAATTTTTGCTAATAACTGGACCAAAACCATGCAACTTCTTCTTTGGACGCATTTTTCTAGGACCAAAATTAAAAAAGTTACAAACGTTTTTCCAAAATCACAGACATTTTTTCATTTTGAAAATTCAATTTCCGGTAACTTTTTGCCAGTTTATTTTTTCGGGGTTTTTGAAATTTTTGCTAATAACTGGACCAAAACCATGCAACTTCTTCTTTGGACGCATTTTTCTAGGACCAAAATTAAAAAAGTTACAAACGTTTTTCCAAAATCACAGACATTTTTTCATTTTGAAAATTCAATTTTCGGTAACTTTTTGCCAGTTTATTTTTGAAGGGTTTTTGAAATTTTTGCTAATAACTGGACCAAAACCATGCAACTTCTTCTTTGGACGCATTTTTCTAGGACCAAAATTAAAAAAGTTACAAACGTTTTTCCAAAATCACAGACATTTTTTCATTTTGATAATTCAATTTCCGGTAACTTTTTGCCAGTTTATTTTTTCAGGGTTTTTGATATTTTTCCTAATAACTGGACCAAAACCATGCAACTTCTTCTTTAGACGCATTTTTCTAGGACCAAAATTAAAAAAGTTACAAACGTTTTTCCAAAATCACAGACATTTTTTCATTTTGAAAATTCAATTTTCGGTAACTTTTTGCCAGTTTATTTTTTCGGGGTTTTTGAAATTTTTGCTAATAACTGGACCAAAACCATGCAACTTCTTCTTTAGACGCATTTTTCTAGGACCAAAATTAAAAAAGTTACAAACGTTTTTCCAAAATCACAGACATTTTTTCATTTTGAAAATTCAATTTCCGGTAACTTTTTGCCAGTTTATTTTTGAAGGGTTTTTGACATTTTTGCTAATAACTGGACCAAAACCATGCAACTTCTTCTTTGGACGCATTTTTCTAGGACCAAAATTAAAAAAGTTACAAACGTTTTTCCAAAATCACAGACATTTTTTCATTTTGAAAATTCAATTTCCGGTAACTTTTTGCCAGTTTATTTTTTCGGGGTTTTTGAAATTTTTGCTAATAACTGGACCAAAACCATGCAACTTCTTCTTTGGACGCATTTTTCTAGGACCAAAATTAAAAAAGTTACAAACGTTTTTCCAAAATCACAGACATTTTTTCATTTTGAAAATTCAATTTCCGGTAACTTTTTGCCAGTTTATTTTTTCGCGGTTTTTGAAATTTTTGCTAATAACTGGACCAAAACCATGCAACTTCTTCTTTAGACGCATTTTTCTAGGACCAAAATTAAAAAAGTTACAAAGGTTTTTCCAAAATCACAGACATTTTTTCATTTTGAAAATTCAATTTTCGGTAACTTTTTGCCAGTTTATTTTTTCGGAGTTTTTGAAATTTTTGCTAATAACTGGACCAAAACCATGCAACTTCTTCTTTGGACGCATTTTTCTAGGACCAAAATTAAAAAAGTTACAAACGTTTTTCCAAAATCACAGACATTTTTTCATTTTGAAAATTCAATTTTCGGTAACTTTTTGCCAGTTTATTTTTTCGGGTTTTTGAAATTTTTTCTTTTGACTGGACCAAAACCATGCAACTTCTTGTTTAGACGCATTTTTCTAGGACCAAAATTAAAAAAGTTACAAACGTTTTTCCAAAATCACAGACATTTTTTCATTTTGAAAATTCAATTTCCGGTAACTTTTTGCCAGTTTATTTTTTCGGGGTTTTTGAAATTTTTGCTAATAACTGGACCAAAACCATGCAACTTCTTCTTTAGACGCATTTTTCTAGGACCAAAATTAAAAAAGTTACAAACGTTTTTCCAAAATCACAGACATTTTTTCATTTTGAAAATTCAATTTCCGGTAACTTTTTGCCAGTTTATTTTTTCGGGGTTTTTTGAAATTTTTACTAATAACTGGACCAAAACCATGCAACTTCTTCTTTAGACGCATTTTTCTAGGACCAAAATTAAAAAAGTTACAAACGTTTTTCCAAAATCACAGACATTTTTTCATTTTGAAAATTCAATTTTCGGTAACTTTTTGCCAGTTTATTTTTTCGGGGTTTTTGAAATTTTTGCTAATAACTGGACCAAAACCATGCAACTTCTTCTTTAGACGCATTTTTCTAGGACCAAAATTAAAAAAGTTACAAACGTTTTTCCAAAATCACAGACATTTTTTCATTTTGAAAATTCAATTTTCGGTAACTTTTTGCCAGTTTATTTTTTCGGGGTTTTTGAAATTTTTGCTAATAACTGGACCAAAACCATGCAACTTCTTCTTTAGACGCATTTTTCTAGGACCAAAATTAAAAAAGTTACAAACGTTTTTCCAAAATCACAGACATTTTTTCATTTTGAAACTTCAATTTTCGGTAACTTTTTGCCAGTTTATTTTTTCGGGGTTTTTGAAATTTTTGCTAATAACTGGACCAAAACCATGCAACTTCTTCTTTAGACGCATTTTTCTAGGACCAAAATTAAAAAAGTTACAAACGTTTTTCCAAAATCACAGACATTTTTTCATTTTGAAAATTCAATTTTCGGTAACTTTTTGCCAGTTTATTTTTTCTGAGTTTTTGAAATTTTTGCTAATAACTGGACCAAAACCATGCAACTTCTTCTTTGGACGCATTTTTCTAGGACCAAAATTAAAAAAGTTACAAACGCTTTTCCAAAATCAGAGTCATTTTTTCATTTTGAAACTTCAATTTTCAGTAACTTTTTGCCAGTTTATTTTTTCAGGGTTTTTTAAATTTTTGCTTATAACTGGACCAAAACCATGCAACTTCTTCTTCAGACGCATTTTTCTAGGACCAAAATTAAAAAAGTTACAAACGCTTTTCCAAAATCAGAGACTTTTTTTCATTTTGAAACTTCAATTTTCGGTAACTTTTTGCCAGTTTATTTTTTCGGGGTTTTTGAAATTTTTGCTAATAACTGGACCAAAACCATGCAACTTCTTCTTTAGACGCATTTTTCTAGGACCAAAATTAAAAAAGTTACAAACGTTTTTCCAAAATCACAGACATTTTTTCATTTTGAAAATTCAATTTCCGGTAACTTTTTGCCAGTTTATTTTTTCGGGGTTTTTGAAATTTTTGCTAATAACTGGACCAAAACCATGCAACTTCTTCTTTAGACGCATTTTTCTAGGACCAAAATTAAAAAAGTTACAAACGTTTTTCCAAAATCACTGACATTTTTTCATTTTGAAAATTCAATTTCCGGTAACTTTTTGCCAGTTTATTTTTTCGCGGTTTTTGAAATTTTTGCGAATAACTGGACCAAAACCATGCAACTTCTTCTTTAGACGCATTTTTCTAGGACCAAAATTAAAAAAGTTACAAACGTTTTTCCAAAATCACAGACATTTTTTCATTTTGAAAATTCAATTTTCGGTAACTTTTTGCCAGTTTATTTTTTCGGGGTTTTTGAAATTTTTGCTAATAACTGGACCAAAACCATGCAACTTCTTCTTTAGACGCATTTTTCTAGGACCAAAATTAAAAAAGTTACAAAGGTTTTTCCAAAATCACAGACATTTTTTCATTTTGAAAATTCAATTTCCGGTAACTTTTTGCCAGTTTATTTTTTCGGGGTTTTTGAAATTTTTGCTAATAACTGGACCAAAACCATGCAACTTCTTCTTTAGACGCATTTTTCTAGGACCAAAATTAAAAAAGTTACAAAGGTTTTTCCAAAATCACAGACATTTTTTCATTTTGAAACTTCAGTTTTCGGTAACTTTTTGCCAGTTTATTTTTTCGGGGTTTTTGAAATTTTTGCTAATAACTGGACCAAAACCATGCAACTTCTTCTTTAGACGCATTTTTCTAGGACCAAAATTAAAAAAGTTACAAAGGTTTTTCCAAAATCACAGACATTTTTTCATTTTGAAACTTCAATTTCCGGTAACTTTTTGCCAGTTTATTTTTTCATGGTTTTTAAAATTTTTGCTAATAACTGGACCAAAACCATGCAACTTCTTCTTTAGACGCATTTTTCTAGGACCAAAATTAAAAAAGTTACAAACGTTTTTCCAAAATCACAGACATTTTTTCATTTTGAAACTTCAATTTTCGGTAACTTTTTGCCAGTTTATTTTTTCGGGGTTTTTGAAATTTTTGCTAATAACTGGACCAAAACCATGCAACTTCTTCTTTAGACGCATTTTTCTAGGACCAAAATTAAAAAAGTTACAAAGGTTTTTCCAAAATCACAGACATTTTTTCATTTTGAAAATTCAATTTCCGGTAACTTTTTGCCAGTTTATTTTTTCGGGGTTTTTGAAATTTTTCCTAATAACTGGACCAAAACCATGCAACTTCTTCTTTAGACGCATTTTTCTAGGACCAAAATTAAAAAAGTTACAAAGGTTTTTCCAAAATCACAGACATTTTTTCATTTTGAAAATTCAATTTTCGGTAACTTTTTGCCAGTTTATTTTTTCAGGGTTTTTGAAATTTTTACTAATAACTGGACCAAAACCATGCAACTTCTTCTTTAGACGCATTTTTCTAGGACCAAAATTAAAAAAGTTACAAAGGTTTTTCCAAAATCACAGACATTTTTTCATTTTGAAACTTCAAATTTCGGTAACTTTTTGCCAGTTTATTTTTTCAGGGTTTTTGAAATTTTTCCTAATAACTGGACCAAAACCATGCAACTTCTTCTTTAGACGCATTTTTCTAGGACCAAAATTAAAAAAGTTACAAAGGTTTTTCCAAAATCACAGACATTTTTTCATTTTGAAACTTCAATTTTCGGTAACTTTTTGCCAGTTTATTTTTTCGGGGTTTTTGAAATTTTTGCTAATAACTGGACCAAAACCATGCAACTTCTTCTTTAGACGCATTTTTCTAGGACCAAAATTAAAAAAGTTACAAAGGTTTTTCCAAAATCACAGACATTTTTTCATTTTGAAAATTCAAATTTCGGTAACTTTTTGCCAGTTTATTTTTTCAGGGTTTTTGAAATTTTTCCTATTAACTGGACCAAAACCATGCAACTTCTTCTTTAGACGCATTTTTCTAGGACCAAAATTAAAAAAGTTACAAAGGTTTTTCCAAAATCACAGACATTTTTTCATTTTGAAACTTCAATTTTCGGTAACTTTTTGCCAGTTTATTTTTTGAGGGTTTTTGAAATTTTTCCTAATAACTGGACCAAAACCATGCAACTTCTTCTTTAGACGCATTTTTCTAGGACCAAAATTAAAAAAGTTACAAAGGTTTTTCCAAAATCACAGACATTTTTTCATTTTGAAAATTCAATTTTCGGTAACTTTTTGCCAGTTTATTTTTGGAGGGTTTTTGAAATTTTTCCTATTAACTGGACCAAAACCATGCAACTTCTTCTTTAGACGCATTTTTCTAGGACCAAAATTAAAAAAGTTACAAAGGTTTTTCCAAAATCACAGACATTTTTTCATTTTGAAACTTCAATTTTCGGTAACTTTTTGCCAGTTTATTTTTTGAGGGTTTTTGAAATTTTTCCTATTAACTGGACCAAAACCATGCAACTTCTTCTTTAGACGCATTTTTCTAGGACCAAAATTAAAAAAGTTACAAAGGTTTTTCCAAAATCACAGACATTTTTTCATTTTGAAAATTCAATTTTCGGTAACTTTTTGCCAGTTTATTTTTGGAGGGTTTTTGAAATTTTTCCTATTAACTGGACCAAAACCATGCAACTTCTTCTTTAGACGCATTTTTCTAGGACCAAAATTAAAAAAGTTACAAAGGTTTTTCCAAAATCACAGACATTTTTTCATTTTGAAACTTCAATTTTCGGTAACTTTTTGCCAGTTTATTTTTTCGGGGTTTTTGAAATTTTTCCTATTAACTGGACCAAAACCATGCAACTTCTTCTTTAGACGCATTTTTCTAGGACCAAAATTAAAAAAGTTACAAAGGTTTTTCCAAAATCACAGACATTTTTTCATTTTGAAAATTCAATTTTCGGTAACTTTTTGCCAGTTTATTTTTGGAGGGTTTTTGATATTTTTCCTATTAACTGGAACAAAACCATGCAACTTCTTCTTTAGACGCATTTTTCTAGGACCAAAATTAAAAAAGTTACAAACGTTTTTCCAAAATCACAGACATTTTTTCATTTTGAAACTTCAACTTTCGGTAACTTTTTGCCAGTTTATTTTTGGAGGGTTTTTGAAATTTTTCCTATTAACTGGACCAAAACCATGCAACTTCTTCTTTAGACGCATTTTTCTAGGACCAAAATTAAAAAAGTTACAAAGGTTTTTCCAAAATCACAGACATTTTTTCATTTTGAAACTTCAATTTTCGGTAACTTTTTGCCAGTTTATTTTTGAAGGGTTTTTGAAATTTTTCCTATTAACTGGACCAAAACCATGCAACTTCTTCTTTAGACGCATTTTTCTAGGACCAAAATTAAAAAAGTTACAAAGGTTTTTCCAAAATCACAGACATTTTTTCATTTTGAAACTTCAATTTTCGGTAACTTTTTGCCAGTTTATTTTTGGAGGGTTTTTGAAATTTTTCCTATTAACTGGAACAAAACCATGCAACTTCTTCTTTAGACGCATTTTTCTAGGACCAAAATTAAAAAAGTTACAAAGGATTTTCCAAAATCACAGACATTTTTTCATTTTGAAACTTCATATTTCGGTAACTTTTTGCCAGTTTATTTTTGGAGGGTTTTTGAAATTTTTCCTATTAACTGGAACAAAACCATGCAACTTCTTCTTTAGACGCATTTTTCTAGGACCAAAATTAAAAAAGTTACAAAGGTTTTTCCAAAATCACAGACATTTTTTCATTTTGAAACTTCAATTTTCGGTAACTTTTT
The DNA here is from genome assembly GCA_032873175.1 of Leptopilina drosophilae. Classification (NCBI taxonomy): domain Eukaryota; kingdom Metazoa; phylum Arthropoda; class Insecta; order Hymenoptera; family Figitidae; genus Leptopilina; species Leptopilina drosophilae. Next base: position 6,863,421 of record CM065479.1, read on the forward strand.
GCCAGTTTATTTTTGGAGGGTTTTTGAAATTTTTCCTATTAACTGGAACAAAACCATGCAACTTCTTCTTTAGACGCATTTTTCTAGGACCAAAATTAAAAAAGTTACAAAGGTTTTTCCAAAATCACAGACATTTTTTCATTTTGAAACTTCAATTTTCGGTAACTTTTTGCCAGTTTATTTTTGGAGGGTTTTTGAAATTTTTCCTATTAACTGGAACAAAACCATGCAACTTCTTCTTTAGACGCATTTTTCTAGGACCAAAATTAAAAAAGTTACAAAGGTTTTTCCAAAATCACAGACATTTTTTCATTTTGAAACTTCAATTTTCGGTAACTTTTTGCCAGTTTATTTTTGGAGGGTTTTTGACATTTTTCCTATTAACTGGAACAAAACCATGCAACTTCTTCTTTAGACGCATTTTTCTAGGACCAAAATTAAAAAAGTTACAAAGGATTTTCCAAAATCACAGACATTTTTTCATTTTGAAACTTCAATTTTCGGTAACTTTTTGCCAGTTTATTTTTGGAGGGTTTTTGAAATTTTTCCTATTAACTGGAACAAAACCATGCAACTTCTTCTTTAGACGCATTTTTCTAGGACCAAAATTAAAAAAGTTACAAAGGTTTTTCCAAAATCACAGACATTTTTTCATTTTGAAACTTCAATTTTCGGTAACTTTTTGCCAGTTTATTTTTGGAGGGTTTTTGACATTTTTCCTATTAACTGGAACAAAACCATGCAACTTCTTCTTTAGACGCATTTTTCTAGGACCAAAATTAAAAAAGTTACAAAGGATTTTCCAAAATCACAGACATTTTTTCATTTTGAAACTTCAATTTTCGGTAACTTTTTGCCAGTTTATTTTTGGAGGGTTTTTGACATTTTTCCTATTAACTGGAACAAAACCATGCAACTTCTTCTTTAGACGCATTTTTCTAGGACCAAAATTAAAAAAGTTACAAAGGTTTTTCCAAAATCACAGACATTTTTTCATTTTGAAACTTCAATTTTCGGTAACTTTTTGCCAGTTTATTTTTGGAGGGTTTTTGAAATTTTTCCTATTAACTGGAACAAAACCATGCAACTTCTTCTTTAGACGCATTTTTCTAGGACCAAAATTAAAAAAGTTACAAAGGATTTTCCAAAATCACAGACATTTTTTCATTTTGAAACTTCAACTTTCGGTAACTTTTTGCCAGTTTATTTTTGGAGGGTTTTTGAAATTTTTCCTATTAACTGGAACAAAACCATGCAACTTCTTCTTTAGACGCATTTTTCTAGGACCAAAATTAAAAAAGTTACAAAGGATTTTCCAAAATCACAGACATTTTTTCATTTTGAAACTTCAACTTTCGGTAACTTTTTGCCAGTTTATTTTTGGAGGGTTTTTGACATTTTTCCTATTAACTGGAACAAAACCATGCAACTTCTTCTTTAGACGCATTTTTCTAGGACCAAAATTAAAAAAGTTACAAAGGATTTTCCAAAATCACAGACATTTTTTCATTTTGAAAATTCAATTTTCGGTAACTTTTTGCCAGTTTATTTTTGGAGGGTTTTTGACATTTTTCCTATTAACTGGAACAAAACCATGCAACTTCTTCTTTAGACGCATTTTTCTAGGACCAAAATTAAAAAAGTTACAAAGGATTTTCCAAAATCACAGACATTTTTTCATTTTGAAACTTCAACTTTCGGTAACTTTTTGCCAGTTTATTTTTGGAGGGTTTTTGACATTTTTCCTATTAACTGGAACAAAACCATGCAACTTCTTCTTTAGACGCATTTTTCTAGGACCAAAATTAAAAAAGTTACAAAGGATTTTCCAAAATCACAGACATTTTTTCATTTTGAAACTTCAACTTTCGGTAACTTTTTGCCAGTTTATTTTTGGAGGGTTTTTGACATTTTTCCTATTAACTGGAACAAAACCATGCAACTTCTTCTTTAGACGCATTTTTCTAGGACCAAAATTAAAAAAGTTACAAAGGATTTTCCAAAATCACAGACATTTTTTCATTTTGAAACTTCAATTTTCGGTAACTTTTTGCCAGTTTATTTTTGGAGGGTTTTTGACATTTTTCCTATTAACTGGAACAAAACCATGCAACTTCTTCTTTAGACGCATTTTTCTAGGACCAAAATTAAAAAAGTTACAAAGGATTTTCCAAAATCACAGACATTTTTTCATTTTGAAACTTCAATTTTCGGTAACTTTTTGCCAGTTTATTTTTGGAGGGTTTTTGACATTTTTCCTATTAACTGGAACAAAACCATGCAACTTCTTCTTTAGACGCATTTTTCTAGGACCAAAATTAAAAAAGTTACAAAGGATTTTCCAAAATCACAGACATTTTTTCATTTTGAAACTTCAACTTTCGGTAACTTTTTGCCAGTTTATTTTTGGAGGGTTTTTGACATTTTTCCTATTAACTGGAACAAAACCATGCAACTTCTTCTTTAGACGCATTTTTCTAGGACCAAAATTAAAAAAGTTACAAAGGATTTTCCAAAATCACAGACATTTTTTCATTTTGAAACTTCAATTTTCGGTAACTTTTTGCCAGTTTATTTTTGGAGGGTTTTTGACATTTTTCCTATTAACTGGAACAAAACCATGCAACTTCTTCTTTAGACGCATTTTTCTAGGACCAAAATTAAAAAAGTTACAAAGGATTTTCCAAAATCACAGACATTTTTTCATTTTGAAAATTCAATTTTCGGTAACTTTTTGCCAGTTTATTTTTGGAGGGTTTTTGACATTTTTCCTATTAACTGGAACAAAACCATGCAACTTCTTCTTTAGACGCATTTTTCTAGGACCAAAATTAAAAAAGTTACAAAGGATTTTCCAAAATCACAGACATTTTTTCATTTTGAAACTTCAATTTTCGGTAACTTTTTGCCAGTTTATTTTTGGAGGGTTTTTGACATTTTTCCTATTAACTGGAACAAAACCATGCAACTTCTTCTTTAGACGCATTTTTCTAGGACCAAAATTAAAAAAGTTACAAAGGATTTTCCAAAATCACAGACATTTTTTCATTTTGAAACTTCAACTTTCGGTAACTTTTTGCCAGTTTATTTTTGGAGGGTTTTTGACATTTTTCCTATTAACTGGAACAAAACCATGCAACTTCTTCTTTAGACGCATTTTTCTAGGACCAAAATTAAAAAAGTTACAAAGGATTTTCCAAAATCACAGACATTTTTTCATTTTGAAACTTCAATTTTCGGTAACTTTTTGCCAGTTTATTTTTGGAGGGTTTTTGACATTTTTCCTATTAACTGGAACAAAACCATGCAACTTCTTCTTTAGACGCATTTTTCTAGGACCAAAATTAAAAAAGTTACAAAGGATTTTCCAAAATCACAGACATTTTTTCATTTTGAAACTTCAACTTTCGGTAACTTTTTGCCAGTTTATTTTTGGAGGGTTTTTGACATTTTTCCTATTAACTGGAACAAAACCATGCAACTTCTTCTTTAGACGCATTTTTCTAGGACCAAAATTAAAAAAGTTACAAAGGATTTTCCAAAATCACAGACATTTTTTCATTTTGAAACTTCAATTTTCGGTAACTTTTTGCCAGTTTATTTTTGGAGGGTTTTTGACATTTTTCCTATTAACTGGAACAAAACCATGCAACTTCTTCTTTAGACGCATTTTTCTAGGACCAAAATTAAAAAAGTTACAAAGGATTTTCCAAAATCACAGACATTTTTTCATTTTGAAACTTCAACTTTCGGTAACTTTTTGCCAGTTTATTTTTGGAGGGTTTTTGACATTTTTCCTATTAACTGGAACAAAACCATGCAACTTCTTCTTTAGACGCATTTTTCTAGGACCAAAATTAAAAAAGTTACAAAGGATTTTCCAAAATCACAGACATTTTTTCATTTTGAAACTTCAATTTTCGGTAACTTTTTGCCAGTTTATTTTTGGAGGGTTTTTGACATTTTTCCTATTAACTGGAACAAAACCATGCAACTTCTTCTTTAGACGCATTTTTCTAGGACCAAAATTAAAAAAGTTACAAAGGATTTTCCAAAATCACAGACATTTTTTCATTTTGAAACTTCAATTTTCGGTAACTTTTTGCCAGTTTATTTTTGGAGGGTTTTTGACATTTTTCCTATTAACTGGAACAAAACCATGCAACTTCTTCTTTAGACGCATTTTTCTAGGACCAAAATTAAAAAAGTTACAAAGGATTTTCCAAAATCACAGACATTTTTTCATTTTGAAACTTCAATTTTCGGTAACTTTTTGCCAGTTTATTTTTGGAGGGTTTTTGACATTTTTCCTATTAACTGGAACAAAACCATGCAACTTCTTCTTTAGACGCATTTTTCTAGGACCAAAATTAAAAAAGTTACAAAGGATTTTCCAAAATCACAGACATTTTTTCATTTTGAAACTTCAATTTTCGGTAACTTTTTGCCAGTTTATTTTTGGAGGGTTTTTGACATTTTTCCTATTAACTGGAACAAAACCATGCAACTTCTTCTTTAGACGCATTTTTCTAGGACCAAAATTAAAAAAGTTACAAAGGATTTTCCAAAATCACAGACATTTTTTCATTTTGAAACTTCAACTTTCGGTAACTTTTTGCCAGTTTATTTTTGGAGGGTTTTTGACATTTTTCCTATTAACTGGAACAAAACCATGCAACTTCTTCTTTAGACGCATTTTTCTAGGACCAAAATTAAAAAAGTTACAAAGGATTTTCCAAAATCACAGACATTTTTTCATTTTGAAACTTCAACTTTCGGTAACTTTTTGCCAGTTTATTTTTGGAGGGTTTTTGACATTTTTCCTATTAACTGGAACAAAACCATGCAACTTCTTCTTTAGACGCATTTTTCTAGGACCAAAATTAAAAAAGTTACAAAGGATTTTCCAAAATCACAGACATTTTTTCATTTTGAAACTTCAAATTTCGGTAACTTTTTGCCAGTTTATTTTTGGAGGGTTTTTGACATTTTTCCTATTAACTGGAACAAAACCATGCAACTTCTTCTTTAGACGCATTTTTCTAGGACCAAAATTAAAAAAGTTACAAAGGATTTTCCAAAATCACAGACATTTTTTCATTTTGAAACTTCAATTTTCGGTAACTTTTTGCCAGTTTATTTTTGGAGGGTTTTTGACATTTTTCCTATTAACTGGAACAAAACCATGCAACTTCTTCTTTAGACGCATTTTTCTAGGACCAAAATTAAAAAAGTTACAAAGGATTTTCCAAAATCACAGACATTTTTTCATTTTGAAACTTCAATTTTCGGTAACTTTTTGCCAGTTTATTTTTGGAGGGTTTTTGACATTTTTCCTATTAACTGGAACAAAACCATGCAACTTCTTCTTTAGACGCATTTTTCTAGGACCAAAATTAAAAAAGTTACAAAGGATTTTCCAAAATCACAGACATTTTTTCATTTTGAAACTTCAATTTTCGGTAACTTTTTGCCAGTTTATTTTTGGAGGGTTTTTGACATTTTTCCTATTAACTGGAACAAAACCATGCAACTTCTTCTTTAGACGCATTTTTCTAGGACCAAAATTAAAAAAGTTACAAAGGATTTTCCAAAATCACAGACATTTTTTCATTTTGAAACTTCAACTTTCGGTAACTTTTTGCCAGTTTATTTTTGGAGGGTTTTTGACATTTTTCCTATTAACTGGAACAAAACCATGCAACTTCTTCTTTAGACGCATTTTTCTAGGACCAAAATTAAAAAAGTTACAAAGGATTTTCCAAAATCACAGACATTTTTTCATTTTGAAACTTCAACTTTCGGTAACTTTTTGCCAGTTTATTTTTGGAGGGTTTTTGACATTTTTCCTATTAACTGGAACAAAACCATGCAACTTCTTCTTTAGACGCATTTTTCTAGGACCAAAATTAAAAAAGTTACAAAGGATTTTCCAAAATCACAGACATTTTTTCATTTTGAAACTTCAACTTTCGGTAACTTTTTGCCAGTTTATTTTTGGAGGGTTTTTGACATTTTTCCTATTAACTGGAACAAAACCATGCAACTTCTTCTTTAGACGCATTTTTCTAGGACCAAAATTAAAAAAGTTACAAAGGATTTTCCAAAATCACAGACATTTTTTCATTTTGAAACTTCAATTTTCGGTAACTTTTTGCCAGTTTATTTTTGGAGGGTTTTTGACATTTTTCCTATTAACTGGAACAAAACCATGCAACTTCTTCTTTAGACGCATTTTTCTAGGACCAAAATTAAAAAAGTTACAAAGGATTTTCCAAAATCACAGACATTTTTTCATTTTGAAACTTCAACTTTCGGTAACTTTTTGCCAGTTTATTTTTGGAGGGTTTTTGACATTTTTCCTATTAACTGGAACAAAACCATGCAACTTCTTCTTTAGACGCATTTTTCTAGGACCAAAATTAAAAAAGTTACAAAGGATTTTCCAAAATCACAGACATTTTTTCATTTTGAAACTTCAATTTTCGGTAACTTTTTGCCAGTTTATTTTTGGAGGGTTTTTGACATTTTTCCTATTAACTGGAACAAAACCATGCAACTTCTTCTTTAGACGCATTTTTCTAGGACCAAAATTAAAAAAGTTACAAAGGATTTTCCAAAATCACAGACATTTTTTCATTTTGAAACTTCAACTTTCGGTAACTTTTTGCCAGTTTATTTTTGGAGGGTTTTTGACATTTTTCCTATTAACTGGAACAAAACCATGCAACTTCTTCTTTAGACGCATTTTTCTAGGACCAAAATTAAAAAAGTTACAAAGGATTTTCCAAAATCACAGACATTTTTTCATTTTGAAACTTCAACTTTCGGTAACTTTTTGCCAGTTTATTTTTGGAGGGTTTTTGACATTTTTCCTATTAACTGGAACAAAACCATGCAACTTCTTCTTTAGACGCATTTTTCTAGGACCAAAATTAAAAAAGTTACAAAGGATTTTCCAAAATCACAGACATTTTTTCATTTTGAAACTTCAATTTTCGGTAACTTTTTGCCAGTTTATTTTTGGAGGGTTTTTGACATTTTTCCTATTAACTGGAACAAAACCATGCAACTTCTTCTTTAGACGCATTTTTCTAGGACCAAAATTAAAAAAGTTACAAAGGATTTTCCAAAATCACAGACATTTTTTCATTTTGAAACTTCAACTTTCGGTAACTTTTTGCCAGTTTATTTTTGGAGGGTTTTTGACATTTTTCCTATTAACTGGAACAAAACCATGCAACTTCTTCTTTAGACGCATTTTTCTAGGACCAAAATTAAAAAAGTTACAAAGGATTTTCCAAAATCACAGACATTTTTTCATTTTGAAACTTCAACTTTCGGTAACTTTTTGCCAGTTTATTTTTGGAGGGTTTTTGACATTTTTCCTATTAACTGGAACAAAACCATGCAACTTCTTCTTTAGACGCATTTTTCTAGGACCAAAATTAAAAAAGTTACAAAGGATTTTCCAAAATCACAGACATTTTTTCATTTTGAAACTTCAACTTTCGGTAACTTTTTGCCAGTTTATTTTTGGAGGGTTTTTGACATTTTTCCTATTAACTGGAACAAAACCATGCAACTTCTTCTTTAGACGCATTTTTCTAGGACCAAAATTAAAAAAGTTACAAAGGATTTTCCAAAATCACAGACATTTTTTCATTTTGAAACTTCAATTTTCGGTAACTTTTTGCCAGTTTATTTTTGGAGGGTTTTTGACATTTTTCCTATTAACTGGAACAAAACCATGCAACTTCTTCTTTAGACGCATTTTTCTAGGACCAAAATTAAAAAAGTTACAAAGGATTTTCCAAAATCACAGACATTTTTTCATTTTGAAACTTCAATTTTCGGTAACTTTTTGCCAGTTTATTTTTGGAGGGTTTTTGACATTTTTCCTATTAACTGGAACAAAACCATGCAACTTCTTCTTTAGACGCATTTTTCTAGGACCAAAATTAAAAAAGTTACAAAGGATTTTCCAAAATCACAGACATTTTTTCATTTTGAAACTTCAACTTTCGGTAACTTTTTGCCAGTTTATTTTTGGAGGGTTTTTGACATTTTTCCTATTAACTGGAACAAAACCATGCAACTTCTTCTTTAGACGCATTTTTCTAGGACCAAAATTAAAAAAGTTACAAAGGATTTTCCAAAATCACAGACATTTTTTCATTTTGAAACTTCAATTTTCGGTAACTTTTTGCCAGTTTATTTTTGGAGGGTTTTTGACATTTTTCCTATTAACTGGAACAAAACCATGCAACTTCTTCTTTAGACGCATTTTTCTAGGACCAAAATTAAAAAAGTTACAAAGGATTTTCCAAAATCACAGACATTTTTTCATTTTGAAACTTCAACTTTCGGTAACTTTTTGCCAGTTTATTTTTGGAGGGTTTTTGACATTTTTCCTATTAACTGGAACAAAACCATGCAACTTCTTCTTTAGACGCATTTTTCTAGGACCAAAATTAAAAAAGTTACAAAGGATTTTCCAAAATCACAGACATTTTTTCATTTTGAAACTTCAACTTTCGGTAACTTTTTGCCAGTTTATTTTTGGAGGGTTTTTGACATTTTTCCTATTAACTGGAACAAAACCATGCAACTTCTTCTTTAGACGCATTTTTCTAGGACCAAAATTAAAAAAGTTACAAAGGATTTTCCAAAATCACAGACATTTTTTCATTTTGAAACTTCAATTTTCGGTAACTTTTTGCCAGTTTATTTTTGGAGGGTTTTTGACATTTTTCCTATTAACTGGAACAAAACCATGCAACTTCTTCTTTAGACGCATTTTTCTAGGACCAAAATTAAAAAAGTTACAAAGGATTTTCCAAAATCACAGACATTTTTTCATTTTGAAACTTCAACTTTCGGTAACTTTTTGCCAGTTTATTTTTGGAGGGTTTTTGACATTTTTCCTATTAACTGGAACAAAACCATGCAACTTCTTCTTTAGACGCATTTTTCTAGGACCAAAATTAAAAAAGTTACAAAGGATTTTCCAAAATCACAGACATTTTTTCATTTTGAAACTTCAACTTTCGGTAACTTTTTGCCAGTTTATTTTTGGAGGGTTTTTGACATTTTTCCTATTAACTGGAACAAAACCATGCAACTTCTTCTTTAGACGCATTTTTCTAGGACCAAAATTAAAAAAGTTACAAAGGATTTTCCAAAATCACAGACATTTTTTCATTTTGAAACTTCAACTTTCGGTAACTTTTTGCCAGTTTATTTTTGGAGGGTTTTTGACATTTTTCCTATTAACTGGAACAAAACCATGCAACTTCTTCTTTAGACGCATTTTTCTAGGACCAAAATTAAAAAAGTTACAAAGGATTTTCCAAAATCACAGACATTTTTTCATTTTGAAACTTCAATTTTCGGTAACTTTTTGCCAGTTTATTTTTGGAGGGTTTTTGACATTTTTCCTATTAACTGGAACAAAACCATGCAACTTCTTCTTTAGACGCATTTTTCTAGGACCAAAATTAAAAAAGTTACAAAGGATTTTCCAAAATCACAGACATTTTTTCATTTTGAAACTTCAACTTTCGGTAACTTTTTGCCAGTTTATTTTTGGAGGGTTTTTGACATTTTTCCTATTAACTGGAACAAAACCATGCAACTTCTTCTTTAGACGCATTTTTCTAGGACCAAAATTAAAAAAGTTACAAAGGATTTTCCAAAATCACAGACATTTTTTCATTTTGAAACTTCAACTTTCGGTAACTTTTTGCCAGTTTATTTTTGGAGGGTTTTTGACATTTTTCCTATTAACTGGAACAAAACCATGCAACTTCTTCTTTAGACGCATTTTTCTAGGACCAAAATTAAAAAAGTTACAAAGGATTTTCCAAAATCACAGACATTTTTTCATTTTGAAACTTCAATTTTCGGTAACTTTTTGCCAGTTTATTTTTGGAGGGTTTTTGACATTTTTCCTATTAACTGGAACAAAACCATGCAACTTCTTCTTTAGACGCATTTTTCTAGGACCAAAATTAAAAAAGTTACAAAGGATTTTCCAAAATCACAGACATTTTTTCATTTTGAAACTTCAATTTTCGGTAACTTTTTGCCAGTTTATTTTTGGAGGGTTTTTGACATTTTTCCTATTAACTGGAACAAAACCATGCAACTTCTTCTTTAGACGCATTTTTCTAGGACCAAAATTAAAAAAGTTACAAAGGATTTTCCAAAATCACAGACATTTTTTCATTTTGAAACTTCAACTTTCGGTAACTTTTTGCCAGTTTATTTTTGGAGGGTTTTTGACATTTTTCCTATTAACTGGAACAAAACCATGCAACTTCTTCTTTAGACGCATTTTTCTAGGACCAAAATTAAAAAAGTTACAAAGGATTTTCCAAAATCACAGACATTTTTTCATTTTGAAACTTCAACTTTCGGTAACTTTTTGCCAGTTTATTTTTGGAGGGTTTTTGACATTTTTCCTATTAACTGGAACAAAACCATGCAACTTCTTCTTTAGACGCATTTTTCTAGGACCAAAATTAAAAAAGTTACAAAGGATTTTCCAAAATCACAGACATTTTTTCATTTTGAAACTTCAACTTTCGGTAACTTTTTGCCAGTTTATTTTTGGAGGGTTTTTGACATTTTTCCTATTAACTGGAACAAAACCATGCAACTTCTTCTTTAGACGCATTTTTCTAGGACCAAAATTAAAAAAGTTACAAAGGATTTTCCAAAATCACAGACATTTTTTCATTTTGAAACTTCAACTTTCGGTAACTTTTTGCCAGTTTATTTTTGGAGGGTTTTTGACATTTTTCCTATTAACTGGAACAAAACCATGCAACTTCTTCTTTAGACGCATTTTTCTAGGACCAAAATTAAAAAAGTTACAAAGGATTTTCCAAAATCACAGACATTTTTTCATTTTGAAACTTCAATTTTCGGTAACTTTTTGCCAGTTTATTTTTGGAGGGTTTTTGACATTTTTCCTATTAACTGGAACAAAACCATGCAACTTCTTCTTTAGACGCATTTTTCTAGGACCAAAATTAAAAAAGTTACAAAGGATTTTCCAAAATCACAGACATTTTTTCATTTTGAAACTTCAACTTTCGGTAACTTTTTGCCAGTTTATTTTTGGAGGGTTTTTGACATTTTTCCTATTAACTGGAACAAAACCATGCAACTTCTTCTTTAGACGCATTTTTCTAGGACCAAAATTAAAAAAGTTACAAAGGATTTTCCAAAATCACAGACATTTTTTCATTTTGAAACTTCAATTTTCGGTAACTTTTTGCCAGTTTATTTTTGGAGGGTTTTTGACATTTTTCCTATTAACTGGAACAAAACCATGCAACTTCTTCTTTAGACGCATTTTTCTAGGACCAAAATTAAAAAAGTTACAAAGGATTTTCCAAAATCACAGACATTTTTTCATTTTGAAACTTCAGTTTTTGGTAACTTTTTGCCAGTTTATTTTTGGAGGGTTTTTGACATTTTTCCTATTAACTGGAACAAAACCATGCAACTTCTTCTTTAGACGCATTTTTCTAGGACCAAAATTAAAAAAGTTACAAAGGATTTTCCAAAATCACAGACATTTTTTCATTTTGAAACTTCAATTTTCGGTAACTTTTTGCCAGTTTATTTTTGGAGGGTTTTTGACATTTTTCCTATTAACTGGAACAAAACCATGCAACTTCTTCTTTAGACGCATTTTTCTAGGACCAAAATTAAAAAAGTTACAAAGGATTTTCCAAAATCACAGACATTTTTTCATTTTGAAACTTCAACTTTCGGTAACTTTTTGCCAGTTTATTTTTGGAGGGTTTTTGACATTTTTCCTATTAACTGGAACAAAACCATGCAACTTCTTCTTTAGACGCATTTTTCTAGGACCAAAATTAAAAAAGTTACAAAGGATTTTCCAAAATCACAGACATTTTTTCATTTTGAAACTTCAATTTTCGGTAACTTTTTGCCAGTTTATTTTTGGAGGGTTTTTGACATTTTTCCTATTAACTGGAACAAAACCATGCAACTTCTTCTTTAGACGCATTTTTCTAGGACCAAAATTAAAAAAGTTACAAAGGATTTTCCAAAATCACAGACATTTTTTCATTTTGAAACTTCAATTTTTGGTAACTTTTTGCCAGTTTATTTTTGGAGGGTTTTTGACATTTTTCCTATTAACTGGAACAAAACCATGCAACTTCTTCTTTAGACGCATTTTTCTAGGACCAAAATTAAAAAAGTTACAAAGGATTTTCCAAAATCACAGACATTTTTTCATTTTGAAACTTCAACTTTCGGTAACTTTTTGCCAGTTTATTTTTGGAGGGTTTTTGACATTTTTCCTATTAACTGGAACAAAACCATGCAACTTCTTCTTTAGACGCATTTTTCTAGGACCAAAATTAAAAAAGTTACAAAGGATTTTCCAAAATCACAGACATTTTTTCATTTTGAAACTTCAATTTTCGGTAACTTTTTGCCAGTTTATTTTTGGAGGGTTTTTGACATTTTTCCTATTAACTGGAACAAAACCATGCAACTTCTTCTTTAGACGCATTTTTCTAGGACCAAAATTAAAAAAGTTACAAAGGATTTTCCAAAATCACAGACATTTTTTCATTTTGAAACTTCAATTTTCGGTAACTTTTTGCCAGTTTATTTTTGGAGGGTTTTTGACATTTTTCCTATTAACTGGAACAAAACCATGCAACTTCTTCTTTAGACGCATTTTTCTAGGACCAAAATTAAAAAAGTTACAAAGGATTTTCCAAAATCACAGACATTTTTTCATTTTGAAAATTCAATTTTTGGTAACTTTTTGCCAGTTTATTTTTGGAGGGTTTTTGACATTTTTCCTATTAACTGGAACAAAACCATGCAACTTCTTCTTTAGACGCATTTTTCTAGGACCAAAATTAAAAAAGTTACAAAGGATTTTCCAAAATCACAGACATTTTTTCATTTTGAAACTTCAATTTTCGGTAACTTTTTGCCAGTTTATTTTTGGAGGGTTTTTGACATTTTTCCTATTAACTGGAACAAAACCATGCAACTTCTTCTTTAGGCGCATTTTTCTAGGACCAAAATTAAAAAAGTTACAAAGGATTTTCCAAAATCACAGACATTTTTTCATTTTGAAACTTCAACTTTCGGTAACTTTTTGCCAGTTTATTTTTGGAGGGTTTTTGACATTTTTCCTATTAACTGGAACAAAACCATGCAACTTCTTCTTTAGACGCATTTTTCTAGGACCAAAATTAAAAAAGTTACAAAGGTTTTTCCAAAATCACAGACATTTTTTCATTTTGAAACTTCAACTTTCGGTAACTTTTTGCCAGTTTATTTTTGGAGGGTTTTTGACATTTTTCCTATTAACTGGAACAAAACCATGCAACTTCTTCTTTAGACGCATTTTTCTAGGACCAAAATTAAAAAAGTTACAAAGGATTTTCCAAAATCACAGACATTTTTTCATTTTGAAACTTCAATTTTCGGTAACTTTTTGCCAGTTTATTTTTGGAGGGTTTTTGACATTTTTCCTATTAACTGGAACAAAACCATGCAACTTCTTCTTTAGACGCATTTTTCTAGGACCAAAATTAAAAAAGTTACAAAGGATTTTCCAAAATCACAGACATTTTTTCATTTTGAAACTTCAACTTTCGGTAACTTTTTGCCAGTTTATTTTTGGAGGGTTTTTGACATTTTTCCTATTAACTGGAACAAAACCATGCAACTTCTTCTTTAGACGCATTTTTCTAGGACCAAAATTAAAAAAGTTACAAAGGATTTTCCAAAATCACAGACATTTTTTCATTTTGAAACTTCAACTTTTCGGTAACTTTTTGCCAGTTTATTTTTGGAGGGTTTTTGACATTTTTCCTATTAACTGGAACAAAACCATGCAACTTCTTCTTTAGACGCATTTTTCTAGGACCAAAATTAAAAAAGTTACAAAGGATTTTCCAAAATCACAGACATTTTTTCATTTTGAAACTTCAACTTTCGGTAACTTTTTGCCAGTTTATTTTTGGAGGGTTTTTGACATTTTTCCTATTAACTGGAACAAAACCATGCAACTTCTTCTTTAGACGCATTTTTCTAGGACCAAAATTAAAAAAGTTACAAAGGATTTTCCAAAATCACAGACATTTTTTCATTTTGAAACTTCAACTTTCGGTAACTTTTTGCCAGTTTATTTTTGGAGGGTTTTTGACATTTTTCCTATTAACTGGAACAAAACCATGCAACTTCTTCTTTAGACGCATTTTTCTAGGACCAAAATTAAAAAAGTTACAAAGGATTTTCCAAAATCACAGACATTTTTTCATTTTGAAACTTCAACTTTCGGTAACTTTTTGCCAGTTTATTTTTGGAGGGTTTTTGACATTTTTCCTATTAACTGGAACAAAACCATGCAACTTCTTCTTTAGACGCATTTTTCTAGGACCAAAATTAAAAAAGTTACAAAGGATTTTCCAAAATCACAGACATTTTTTCATTTTGAAACTTCAATTTTCGGTAACTTTTTGCCAGTTTATTTTTGGAGGGTTTTTGACATTTTTCCTATTAACTGGAACAAAACCATGCAACTTCTTCTTTAGACGCATTTTTCTAGGACCAAAATTAAAAAAGTTACAAAGGATTTTCCAAAATCACAGACATTTTTTCATTTTGATACTTTAATTTTTGGTAACTTTTTGCCAGTTTATTTTTGGAGGGTTTTTGACATTTTTCCTATTAACTGGAACAAAACCATGCAACTTCTTCTTTAGACGCATTTTTCTAGGACCAAAATTAAAAAAGTTACAAAGGATTTTCAAAAATCACAGACATTTTTTCATTTTGAAACTTCAATTTTCGGTAACTTTTTGCCAGTTTATTTTTGGAGGGTTTTTGACATTTTTCCTATTAACTGGAACAAAACCATGCAACTTCTTCTTTAGACGCATTTTTCTAGGACCAAAATTAAAAAAGTTACAAAGGATTTTCCAAAATCACAGACATTTTTTCACTTTGAAACTTCACTTTCGGTAACTTTTTGCCAGTTTATTTTTGGAGGGTTTTTGACATTTTTCCTATTAACTGGAACAAAACCATGCAACTTCTTCTTTAGACGCATTTTTCTAGGACCAAAATTAAAAAAGTTACAAAGGATTTTCCAAAATCACAGACATTTTTTCATTTTGAAACTTCAATTTTCGGTAACTTTTTGCCAGTTTATTTTTGGAGGGTTTTTGACATTTTTCCTATTAACTGGAACAAAACCATGCAACTTCTTCTTTAGACGCATTTTTCTAGGACCAAAATTAAAAAAGTTACAAAGGATTTTCCAAAATCACAGACATTTTTTCATTTTGAAACTTCAACTTTCGGTAACTTTTTGCCAGTTTATTTTTGGAGGGTTTTTGACATTTTTCCTATTAACTGGAACAAAACCATGCAACTTCTTCTTTAGACGCATTTTTCTAGGACCAAAATTAAAAAAGTTACAAAGGATTTTCCAAAATCACAGACATTTTTTCATTTTGAAACTTCAACTTTCGGTAACTTTTTGCCAGTTTATTTTTGGAGGGTTTTTGACATTTTTCCTATTAACTGGAACAAAACCATGCAACTTCTTCTTTAGACGCATTTTTCTAGGACCAAAATTAAAAAAGTTACAAAGGATTTTCCAAAATCACAGACATTTTTTCATTTTGATACTTTAATTTTTGGTAACTTTTTGCCAGTTTATTTTTGGAGGGTTTTTGACATTTTTCCTATTAACTGGAACAAAACCATGCAACTTCTTCTTTAGACGCATTTTTCTAGGACCAAAATTAAAAAAGTTACAAAGGATTTTCCAAAATCACAGACATTTTTTCATTTTGAAACTTCAATTTTCGGTAACTTTTTGCCAGTTTATTTTTGGAGAGTTTTTGATATTTTTCCTATTAACTGGAACAAAGCCATGTAACTTCTTCTTTAGACGCATTTTTCTAGGACCAAAATTAAAAAAGTTACAAAGGATTTTCCAAAATCACAGACATTTTTTCACTTTGAAACTTCACTTTCGGTAACTTTTTGCCAGTTTATTTTTGGAGGGTTTTTGACATTTTTCCTATTAACTGGAACAAAACCATGCAACTTCTTCTTTAGACGCATTTTTCTAGGACCAAAATTAAAAAAGTTACAAAGGATTTTCCAAAATCACAGACATTTTTTCATTTTGAAACTTCAATTTTCGGTAACTTTTTGCCAGTTTATTTTTGGAGGGTTTTTGACATTTTTCCTATTAACTGGAACAAAACCATGCAACTTCTTCTTTAGACGCATTTTTCTAGGACCAAAATTAAAAAAGTTACAAAGGATTTTCCAAAATCACAGACATTTTTTCATTTTGAAACTTCAACTTTCGGTAACTTTTTGCCAGTTTATTTTTGGAGGGTTTTTGACATTTTTCCTATTAACTGGAACAAAACCATGCAACTTCTTCTTTAGACGCATTTTTCTAGGACCAAAATTAAAAAAGTTACAAAGGATTTTCCAAAATCACAGACATTTTTTCATTTTGAAACTTCAACTTTCGGTAACTTTTTGCCAGTTTATTTTTGGAGGGTTTTTGACATTTTTCCTATTAACTGGAACAAAACCATGCAACTTCTTCTTTAGACGCATTTTTCTAGGACCAAAATTAAAAAAGTTACAAAGGATTTTCCAAAATCACAGACATTTTTTCATTTTGAAACTTCAACTTTCGGTAACTTTTTGCCAGTTTATTTTTGGAGGGTTTTTGACATTTTTCCTATTAACTGGAACAAAACCATGCAACTTCTTCTTTAGACGCATTTTTCTAGGACCAAAATTAAAAAAGTTACAAAGGATTTTCCAAAATCACAGACATTTTTTCATTTTGAAACTTCAATTTTCGGTAACTTTTTGCCAGTTTATTTTTGGAGGGTTTTTGACATTTTTCCTATTAACTGGAACAAAACCATGCAACTTCTTCTTTAGACGCATTTTTCTAGGACCAAAATTAAAAAAGTTACAAAGGATTTTCCAAAATCACAGACATTTTTTCATTTTGAAAATTCAACTTTCGGTAACTTTTTGCCAGTTTATTTTTGGAGGGTTTTTGACATTTTTCCTATTAACTGGAACAAAACCATGCAACTTCTTCTTTAGACGCATTTTTCTAGGACCAAAATTAAAAAAGTTACAAAGGATTTTCAAAAATCACAGACATTTTTTCATTTTGAAACTTCAACTTTCGGTAACTTTTTGCCAGTTTATTTTTGGAGGGTTTTTGACATTTTTCCTATTAACTGGAACAAAACCATGCAACTTCTTCTTTAGACGCATTTTTCTAGGACCAAAATTAAAAAAGTTACAAAGGATTTTCCAAAATCACAGACATTTTTTCATTTTGAAACTTCAACTTTCGGTAACTTTTTGCCAGTTTATTTTTGGAGGGTTTTTGACATTTTTCCTATTAACTGGAACAAAACCATGCAACTTCTTCTTTAGACGCATTTTTCTAGGACCAAAATTAAAAAAGTTACAAAGGATTTTCCAAAATCACAGACATTTTTTCATTTTGAAACTTCAACTTTCGGTAACTTTTTGCCAGTTTATTTTTGGAGGGTTTTTGACATTTTTCCTATTAACTGGAACAAAACCATGCAACTTCTTCTTTAGACGCATTTTTCTAGGACCAAAATTAAAAAAGTTACAAAGGATTTTCCAAAATCACAGACATTTTTTCATTTTGAAACTTCAATTTTCGGTAACTTTTTGCCAGTTTATTTTTGGAGGGTTTTTGACATTTTTCCTATTAACTGGAACAAAACCATGCAACTTCTTCTTTAGACGCATTTTTCTAGGACCAAAATTAAAAAAGTTACAAAGGTTTTTCCAAAATCACAGACATTTTTTCATTTTGAAACTTCAACTTTCGGTAACTTTTTGCCAGTTTATTTTTGGAGGGTTTTTGACATTTTTCCTATTAACTGGAACAAAACCATGCAACTTCTTCTTTAGACGCATTTTTCTAGGACCAAAATTAAAAAAGTTACAAAGGTTTTTCCAAAATCACAGACATTTTTTCATTTTGAAACTTCAACTTTCGGTAACTTTTTGCCAGTTTATTTTTGGAGGGTTTTTGACATTTTTCCTATTAACTGGAACAAAACCATGCAACTTCTTCTTTAGACGCATTTTTCTAGGACCAAAATTAAAAAAGTTACAAAGGATTTTCCAAAATCACAGACATTTTTTCATTTTGAAACTTCAACTTTCGGTAACTTTTTGCCAGTTTATTTTTGGAGGGTTTTTGACATTTTTCCTATTAACTGGAACAAAACCATGCAACTTCTTCTTTAGACGCATTTTTCTAGGACCAAAATTAAAAAAGTTACAAAGGATTTTCCAAAATCACAGACATTTTTTCATTTTGAAACTTCAATTTTCGGTAACTTTTTGCCAGTTTATTTTTGGAGGGTTTTTGACATTTTTCCTATTAACTGGAACAAAACCATGCAACTTCTTCTTTAGACGCATTTTTCTAGGACCAAAATTAAAAAAGTTACAAAGGATTTTCCAAAATCACAGACATTTTTTCATTTTGAAACTTCACTTTCGGTAACTTTTTGCCAGTTTATTTTTGGAGGGTTTTTGACATTTTTCCTATTAACTGGAACAAAACCATGCAACTTCTTCTTTAGACGCATTTTTCTAGGACCAAAATTAAAAAAGTTACAAAGGTTTTTCCAAAATCACAGACATTTTTTCATTTTGAAACTTCAATTTTCGGTAACTTTTTGCCAGTTTATTTTTGGAGGGTTTTTGACATTTTTCCTATTAACTGGAACAAAACCATGCAACTTCTTCTTTAGACGCATTTTTCTAGGACCAAAATTAAAAAAGTTACAAAGGATTTTCCAAAATCACAGACATTTTTTCATTTTGAAACTTCAATTTTCGGTAACTTTTTGCCAGTTTATTTTTGGAGGGTTTTTGACATTTTTCCTATTAACTGGAACAAAACCATGCAACTTCTTCTTTAGACGCATTTTTCTAGGACCAAAATTAAAAAAGTTACAAAGGATTTTCCAAAATCACAGACATTTTTTCATTTTGAAACTTCAACTTTCGGTAACTTTTTGCCAGTTTATTTTTGGAGGGTTTTTGAAATTTTTCCTATTAACTGGAACAAAACCATGCAACTTCTTCTTTAGACGCATTTTTCTAGGACCAAAATTAAAAAAGTTACAAAGGTTTTTCCAAAATCACAGACATTTTTTCATTTTGAAACTTCAACTTTCGGTAACTTTTTGCCAGTTTATTTTTGGAGGGTTTTTGACATTTTTCCTATTAACTGGAACAAAACCATGCAACTTCTTCTTTAGACGCATTTTTCTAGGACCAAAATTAAAAAAGTTACAAAGGTTTTTCCAAAATCACAGACATTTTTTCATTTTGAAACTTCAATTTTCGGTAACTTTTTGCCAGTTTATTTTTGGAGGGTTTTTGACATTTTTCCTATTAACTGGAACAAAACCATGCAACTTCTTCTTTAGACGCATTTTTCTAGGACCAAAATTAAAAAAGTTACAAAGGTTTTTCCAAAATCACAGACATTTTTTCATTTTGAAACTTCAACTTTCGGTAACTTTTTGCCAGTTTATTTTTGGAGGGTTTTTGACATTTTTCCTATTAACTGGAACAAAACCATGCAACTTCTTCTTTAGACGCATTTTTCTAGGACCAAAATTAAAAAAGTTACAAAGGTTTTTCAAAAATCACAGACATTTTTTCATTTTGAAACTTCAACTTTCGGTAACTTTTTGCCAGTTTATTTTTGGAGGGTTTTTGACATTTTTCCTATTAACTGGAACAAAACCATGCAACTTCTTCTTTAGACGCATTTTTCTAGGACCAAAATTAAAAAAGTTACAAAGGATTTTCCAAAATCACAGACATTTTTTCATTTTGAAACTTCAATTTTCGGTAACTTTTTGCCAGTTTATTTTTGGAGGGTTTTTGACATTTTTCCTATTAACTGGAACAAAACCATGCAACTTCTTCTTTAGACGCATTTTTCTAGGACCAAAATTAAAAAAGTTACAAAGGTTTTTCCAAAATCACAGACATTTTTTCATTTTGAAACTTCAACTTTCGGTAACTTTTTGCCAGTTTATTTTTGGAGGGTTTTTGACATTTTTCCTATTAACTGGAACAAAACCATGCAACTTCTTCTTTAGACGCATTTTTCTAGGACCAAAATTAAAAAAGTTACAAAGGTTTTTCAAAAATCACAGACATTTTTTCATTTTGAAACTTCAATTT
The DNA here is from genome assembly GCA_032873175.1 of Leptopilina drosophilae. Taxonomy (NCBI): domain Eukaryota; kingdom Metazoa; phylum Arthropoda; class Insecta; order Hymenoptera; family Figitidae; genus Leptopilina; species Leptopilina drosophilae. The sequence goes on from CM065479.1 coordinate 6,883,755, forward strand.
TCGGTAACTTTTTGCCAGTTTATTTTTGGAGGGTTTTTGACATTTTTCCTATTAACTGGAACAAAACCATGCAACTTCTTCTTTAGACGCATTTTTCTAGGACCAAAATTAAAAAAGTTACAAAGGATTTTCCAAAATCACAGACATTTTTTCATTTTGAAACTTCAACTTTCGGTAACTTTTTGCCAGTTTATTTTTGGAGGGTTTTTGACATTTTTCCTATTAACTGGAACAAAACCATGCAACTTCTTCTTTAGACGCATTTTTCTAGGACCAAAATTAAAAAAGTTACAAAGGATTTTCCAAAATCACAGACATTTTTTCATTTTGAAACTTCAACTTTCGGTAACTTTTTGCCAGTTTATTTTTTGAGGGTTTTTGACATTTTTCCTATTAACTGGAACAAAACCATGCAACTTCTTCTTTAGACGCATTTTTCTAGGACCAAAATTAAAAAAGTTACAAAGGTTTTTCCAAAATCACAGACATTTTTTCATTTTGAAACTTCAATTTTCGGTAACTTTTTGCCAGTTTATTTTTTCAGGGTTTTTGACATTTTTCCTATTAACTGGAACAAAACCATGCAACTTCTTCTTTAGACGCATTTTTCTAGGACCAAAATTAAAAAAGTTACAAAGGTTTTTCAAAAATCACAGACATTTTTTCATTTTGAAACTTCAACTTTCGGTAACTTTTTGCCAGTTTATTTTTGGAGGGTTTTTGACATTTTTCCTATTAACTGGAACAAAACCATGCAACTTCTTCTTTAGACGCATTTTTCTAGGACCAAAATTAAAAAAGTTACAAAGGATTTTCCAAAATCACAGACATTTTTTCATTTTGAAACTTCAACTTTCGGTAACTTTTTGCCAGTTTATTTTTGGAGGGTTTTTGAAATTTTTCCTATTAACTGGAACAAAACCATGCAACTTCTTCTTTAGACGCATTTTTCTAGGACCAAAATTAAAAAAGTTACAAAGGATTTTCAAAAATCACAGACATTTTTTCATTTTGAAACTTCAACTTTCGGTAACTTTTTGCCAGTTTATTTTTGGAGGGTTTTTGAAATTTTTCCTATTAACTGGAACAAAACCATGCAACTTCTTCTTTAGACGCATTTTTCTAGGACCAAAATTAAAAAAGTTACAAAGGTTTTTCCAAAATCACAGACATTTTTTCATTTTGAAACTTCAATTTTCGGTAACTTTTTGCCAGTTTATTTTTTCAGGGTTTTTGAAATTTTTCCTATTAACTGGATCAAAACCATGCAACTTCTTCTTTGGACGCATTTTTCTAGGACCAAAATTAAAAAAGTTACAAAGGTTTTTCCAAAATCACAGACATTTTTTCATTTTGAAACTTCAACTTTCGGTAACTTTTTGCCAGTTTATTTTTTCAGGGTTTTTGAAATTTTTCCTATTAACTGGATCAAAACCATGCAACTTCTTCTTTGGACGCATTTTTCTAGGACCAAAATTAAAAAAGTTACAAAGGTTTATCAAAAATCACAGACATTTTTTCATTTTGAAACTTCAACTTTCGGTAACTTTTTGCCAGTTTATTTTTTCAGGGTTTTTGAAATTTTTCCTATTAACTGGATCAAAACCATGCAACTTCTTCTTTGGACGCATTTTTCTAGGACCAAAATTAAAAAAGTTACAAAGGTTTATCAAAAATCACAGACATTTTTTCATTTTGAAACTTCAACTTTCGGTAACTTTTTGCCAGTTTATTTTTTCAGGGTTTTTGAAATTTTTCCTATTAACTGGATCAAAACCATGCAACTTCTTCTTTGGACGCATTTTTCTAGGACCAAAATTAAAAAAGTTACAAAGGTTTTTCCAAAATCACAGACATTTTTTCATTTTGAATCTTCAATTTTCGGTAACTTTTTGCCAGTTTATTTTTTCAGGGTTTATGACATTTCTCCTATTAACTGGAACAAAACCATGCAACTTCTTCTTTGGACGCATTTTTCTAGGACCAAAATTAAAAAAGTTACAAAGGTTTTTCCAAAATCACAGACATTTTTTCATTTTGAAAATTCAACTTATGGTAACTTTTTGCCAGTTTATTTTTTCAGGGTTTTTGAAATTTTTCCTATTAACTGGATCAAAACCATGCAACTTCTTCTTTGGACGCATTTTTCTAGGACCAAAATTAAAAAAGTTACAAAGGTTTATCAAAAATCACAGACATTTTTTCATTTTGAAACTTCAACTTTCGGTAACTTTTTGCCAGTTTATTTTTTCAGGGTTTTTGAAATTTTTCCTATTAACTGGATCAAAACCATGCAACTTCTTCTTTGGACGCATTTTTCTAGGACCAAAATTAAAAAAGTTACAAAGGTTTTTCCAAAATCACAGACATTTTTTCATTTTGAAAATTCAAATTTCGGTAACTTTTTGCCAGTTTATTTTTTCAGGGTTTATGACATTTCTCCTATTAACTGGAACATAACCATGCAACTTCTTCTTTGGACGCATTTTTCTAGGACCAAAATTAAAAAAGTTACAAAGGTTTATCAAAAATCACAGACATTTTTTCATTTTGAAACTTCAACTTTCGGTAACTTTTTGCCAGTTTATTTTTTCAGGGTTTTTGAAATTTTTCCTATTAACTGGATCAAAACCATGCAACTTCTTCTTTGGACGCATTTTTCTAGGACCAAAATTAAAAAAGTTACAAAGGTTTATCAAAAATCACAGACATTTTTTCATTTTGAAACTTCAACTTTCGGTAACTTTTTGCCAGTTTATTTTTTCAGGGTTTTTGAAATTTTTCCTATTAACTGGATCAAAACCATGCAACTTCTTCTTTGGACGCATTTTTCTAGGACCAAAATTAAAAAAGTTACAAAGGTTTATCAAAAGTCACAGACATTTTTTCATTTTGAAACTTCAACTTTCGGTAACTTTTTGCCAGTTTATTTTTTCAGGGTTTTTGAAATTTTTCCTATTAACTGGATCAAAACCATGCAACTTCTTCTTTAGACGCATTTTTCTAGGACCAAAATTAAAAAAGTTACAAAGGTTTTTCCAAAATCACAGACATTTTTTCATTTTGAAAATTCAAATTTCGGTAACTTTTTGCCAGTTTATTTTTTCAGGGTTTTTGACTTTTTTCCTTATAATTGGACCAAAAACTATATGAGTATGAGAGTAATAAACAGTATGAGAGTTTATAGAGTTATTAACATTTAATGCAGAAAAATTACCTTTTTTTATTAAAAATTTAGATCTTTTATCAAAATTATATTCTAGTAGAATAAGATTTTACTCATTTTTTTCAATAATCTTATCCGTTGCATTAAAGCGGATCGATTAGTATATATGAAGAATGTATTGTATTTGAATTTATAGAATTAGACATAATTAAAACCAAACATTCGCACTTTTATTAGAAATGTATTTCCTTCTTAAAAATCATGTTGCCTTATAATAAAATTAATCTTGACTTAAAAACAAATTAAAAATCTTAATTTCATCAAGACGAATCAATTGATGTATAAAAAGAATATATTTTATTAGCATTAATAGAATTAAATAAAATGTAAAAATTCACTTTAAAGCAAATTTTTTGCTTATCGTAAAAAGGAAGTAAAATGTTCATGTAATGAACATCTTAATTCAGAACTTGTTTTTATTTATTTGGATTATCTTGGTTAATAATTTTCTTAACAATTTGAATTCTTTTTATTATTTCTTTTACTCGGTAGGATTTTCTTTGTTAATAATTTTCTGAACAATTTGAATTCTTTTTATTATTTCTTTTACTCGGTAGGATTTTCTTTGTTAATAATTTTCTGAAGAATTAGAATTTTTTTATTATTTTTTAATCATTTTCATTTTTTTGTTAACAGTTTTTAAATCATTTGAACTTTTTTTACATTACTTTTTTAATCATTTTCAGTTTTTTTGTTAACAGTTTTTTAAATAATTTGAATTTTTTTTTTAAATTATTTTTTTCTATATTTGCATTGTCTTGTTTTTTTAGTCATTTTCTTTTTCTTTTAATATTGTTTTTAGTTATTTGTCCTGTTTGCTATTGTCAATAGATAGAAAGTATTTGCTCTTTTAAACGTTTAAAACTTCAGAAAAATACTTTCTGTAATTTTTCAAAAGAAGTTTAGTTAATAATTTTAAGTAAATTGAAATACAATGAAAACAATGAAATAAAATGAAATAAAATTAAATAAAGTGAATTTAATTGAAATGAAATTAAATAAAGTGAAATAAAATTAAATATAAATTAAAGAAAATTAAATAAAACTAAATAAAACTAAATGAAATAAAAAAAGTATATACAGTTAAATAAAATTAAGTAATATTAACGATTAAAATTAAAGAAAATTAAATTAAATAAAAGAAAATTAATTGAACAGTAAAATTAAATATATTTGACAACTTTCTTCGAAAGAAAAAAAGAAGAAAAGATAAAGAATGAGAGGGAAAAAAATTTTGTAATTTTAATTTATTCATTGATTATATTAAATATTTAAAAAGAGTTATTATTAGTAAATTTATTTAGCAATACTATTCACTTTATTCATTCAATTAAAAAACTAAACATAAAAAAACACTAGAGGAGAATCGAGTCATCTATTTACAGAAACCTAATTACCCTAATGAGCATTCATCTATTATTAAAATTGACATATTCCTACAAACAAGACTCGAAATCTAAATTTTCATTTCCGATTGTGTAATATAATTTAAACTATATAAATATGCTCCGGAGAAATTTCTATAAATGAAAATATTAATATAGAAACAACAGATAGAACACACAGGATATGTTATATGCATATATCGTTCTATGTAATTAGTCCACTAATAGAAATTGATGAATATATAATGTCACATTTAAAGCTTCATCATTAAATTTTCTTTTTTTTTTTGAAGAACATAATCCGCATCTAGTGCATTTAACACTAATTGTAAGGATATTGGCATAACTATGTCTATTTTGGATAAAATGTACACGTAACATTATATTCTGTTTGTTTACGCAGCAAACGTATGATTAAGTAATATCGTGTAATCGGCCCCGCAACTCCCACTGCGGACAACTCTACTGCACCACTTTAGATTCTCTCATGGAATGACGTGAAACAATTCGCGAAAGTTTTGCCTTGTTTCGACAACTTTTTTTATTTTTTTTTCTTTTTTCAACGATCGCTTATACTATACATTTGTGATATGATCAGAAAATATTTCGAAATGGGTTCTTTTTTTTTAAATTCAGGGACAACTGTCTTTAAACAATTAAGAAGCATTTTTTTTGGGTGGTTTAAGTTAATTAACATTGAACATATGTACTGACAATGTGTTCGATGCTTTTGTTTTTTTTTTGGGAGGTTTTCGTGTTTTCTCTTCAATTGGTTTTTTACAAAATGTTTTTATAATGTTGTTGGGAAAAAATGGAGAGATTTTATCGTTTAAAAATTATTTATTTTGAGAGAATTTGGAAAATTATTAATTATTATTAATTTATTAATTGTTATTGAAATGCGGAATTTATCTTTTGGCAAAGAATTTTGTTTAATTTTTTTTTGCTGGTTTTTGCTAATTTCTTTTTTGACAGAATTTTGTTAATTTCTTTTTTGACAGAATTTTGTTGATTTCCTTTTGTCAGAATTTTGTTAATTTCTTTTTTGGCTGCTTTTTGCTAATTTCTTTTTTAACAGAATTTTGTTAATTTCTTTTTTTGCTGCTTTTTGCTAATTTCTTTTTTAACAGAATTTTGTTAATTTATTTTTTGACAGAATTTTGTTAATTTTTTATTTGACAGAATTTTGTTAATTTCTTATTTTACAGAATTTTGTTAATTTCTTTATCTGTCAAATATTAATTTTTAATGCTAATTGTTAATTTTTTGAAGTTAATTAATTTTTACTTCCTTAAAGTTAATTGTTACTTTTTTAATACTAATTGGTAATTTTTTAATGTTAATTGTTACTTTTTTTAATGTTATTTAATGTTAATTGTTACTTTTTTAATGTCGATTGTTAATTTTTTAATGCTAATTGTTAATTTGACTAATGTCAATTGTTACTTTTATTAATATTGATTGTTAATTTTCCAATATTATTTTTTACTTTTTTAAAGATAATTGTGAAGTTTTCCTGTTTTCCAAAAACTGAATTTTGCCCGATTTTTTTAGCTGAATTTAAAACAATCGACTTTATATCCATCTTTTAATGAAAATGGAAAATTTACCTACAAATCAGCGAATTATTTACATAAATATTTTCAGAAAGTTTAATATTTCTAATAAAAAATTTTCTTTTTGATAAAATTTCCAACTAATTTAACTTTTTATTTAGAAAATTCGTTTAAAAGAATAGAATGTCAAAGTTAATCGAATTTTAATTTCGCAGGAGTCTAATTTATTAAAACAATAAATTTCAGCGAGTTGAACTTCTAAATATGAGAAATTCTATTCCGACAAAATAATAAGGATTTGAGACAAAGGAAGATTCGGTGAAATGGAAATTCTGATATTTAGAAAGTTCAACTTACTGAAATTTTTCCTAAATGCCATTTCTGGTTGAAATTGAAAATCGATTCGATTACACTTCGTTTAAATATGACGTTTATCAAATAGAATTTTTTTTTTAAAGTGAAATTTCTATTTTAATTAGTTAACTACAGAATTTTATTCATTTTGTCAGTTAATTTTTTATTTTATTTTTTTAATAATTTAATAATTTTTAAAATTAACTTTTTTATAATTAATAATTTTTTAAATTAATTTTTTTATAATTAATAATTTTTTAAATTAATTTTTTTATAATTAATAATTTTTTTAATTAATTTTTTTTATATCGAAAAAAAAATAAAATAAAATTTGTTTGTTAATTGAAGTATGTACAAATTAAGGAAAGTAGCAAAAATACAGTCGTTTATTTCGGTCCTTTTTTTAAAATTGAAGTTAGAGGCAAAATATTTCATTTTGACGTTTTTTCCGAACATTTTTGATTAAATAAAAAATAATTTTTTAGAAAAATAATTTTAAAAAGTAGAAAAAATATCTTCGTTCTATCGAAAGTATTTATTTGTTCTTAATAATTAAAGTAATGTTATTTTTTAACAAAATACAGAATTAAAAGAATGTAAATAAATTTTCGTTCGACGAAAAATGTAAAATATTTTCTTTTGAGAGTATAAATCGTTTCGAAAACTAATTTCAACTAAACTTGAAATAGAAATAAAGTTAACAAAGCTTCTGTGATGTAGTACATTTCCTCCTGCGTCAATGTATTTTTTATTACATGAATTTTATTGCCAATTATTTATTTCAATGCTAATATGTCATAATTATCACTTCAGGGCGTATACATAATGAAAACAGTTAACGATTTTTTTCCAACAATAAATGGCGGATTTTACCCTTTATCCAAATTTTTCAAAGAAATTTTCGATTATATACATTTTCATCATTTTATTTCTATACTTTCAATTTATATTTTCAATTTATAGTTTCAATTCAATTATAAATTAATTTCAACTTTATTTTCATTTCAATTATATGTTTTAAATAATAATGTGATAAATTAAATAATAATGTTTAAATTTTAAATTTCAATTTCTGTACATATTCAATTTACAATTTTCATTATATTTTAATTTTTACACTCAATTTGAAATTTTAATTAATATTTTAATTTTTGTAGATTCAATTTGCAGTTTCAGTTATATTTCAATTTTTATAGATTAGATTTCTAATGTCAAAATAATATTTATTTTTAGAATTTTCTATTTATGTTGACAATTATTTTTATAAATTGATTTTTTTTTTCAGACAATGTACATTTTTAATTTTTAATTTATATTTTTTCAATAACGTACATTATTTTTAAATTTTGACATTTTAGTAATTTAAATTAAAATTAAAATTTTGTATATAATTTTAAAATTTTCAATTTAGAATAACAATATTTATTTCAATTTTTACATTTGCAATTTATAATTTTAATTCCACTTTTTCATAAGTTTACTTCTATATTTTCAATATTCAATTTCAGTTATAGAATATTAATTCCAATTATACGTATTTTCGTAATTAAACTTAAAATTTCAATTACATTTTAATTTCTATATTTTCAATTACGTATTTAATTTTAACTTATTCAAATAAAAATCACAATATTATTTTAATTACTACTTTTTCGATTTATAATTTTAGTTCCATTTTTTCATAAGTTTGTTTCTATTTTTTCAATTTCTTATTTCAATTATACCTATTTTCATAGTAAAAAAAAATTGTTAATTACGATTTTGATTTCTATTTTTTTAATTTATAACTTCAATTGTGCAATTTACTATTTTAATTTCTTTGTTTTTAATTTTAAATTTCAATATTACTGTAATTTCAATTACATTTTTTCATAAGTTTCCTTTTATATTTTCAATATTTTATTTTGAATTATATTTTAATTTCTATATTTTCAATTACGTATTTAATTTTTATATTTTTTGCAATTCAAATTAAAATTTCGATTATGTTTTTAATTCTTAATTACATTTTTTATAAGTTTGTTTCTATACTTTCAATTTTGAATTTCAATTATATTTTATTTTCATAATAATTGAACTTACTATTTGAATCACAGAATATTAATTTCAATTATTTCTATTTTCGTAACTGAAATTAAAATTTCAATTTCTGTATTTTCAACTATTTATTTACTTTTTATATTTGCAATTTAGAATCACAATATTATTTTAATTTTTACAATTTTGATTTATAATTACAATCCCACTTTTTCATAAGTTTGTTTCTACGTTTTTAATTTTTAATTGCAATTATAGAACATATTTTCAATAAAATTATACAAATTCAATAATAGAATATTAATTTCAATTATACAAATTTCGTAATAAAAATTGAAATTCTAAAAAAATTGATTTCTATATTTTCAATTTTTAATTTCAATTATATTTTAATTCCTGTACATTTGATTAATAATTTTAATTATGGAATATTAATTTCAATTGTACGTATTTTCGTAATTAAAATAAAATTTTAGTTACAATTTTAATTTCTATTTTTTTGATTATGATATCAATTACATAGTTTCTTATTTCAATTTCCATGTTTTCAATTTAAAATTTCAATAATATTTTTATTTTAGTTTACATTTCTTTAAAATTTTGTTTTTCATAATTTTATAATTTTTCTTTATAATTTTATAATTTTTCTTTATAATTTATAATTTTATTTTTTTATTTTTATTTTATTTTTCAAAATTTATTTTTATTTTCAATTATATTTTAATCAAATATTTTTGTTTTATATAATTTTAACTGCATTTGAACTTCAATCAAATTTTTTCCAATTTTAAGTTCCACATTTGGAATCTGTAATTTCAATTATATTTTAATTTCAATAATACATTTTTTATATTTTAAATTTTTAATTCCTATGTTGAAAAAATTATATTTTAATTTCTACGTTTACTATTTATAACTTTAAATATTCAATTTTATATTTTCTATTTATAATTTAATTTGCATTTTAATTAATACAATCGAAATTAATTGACTGTATAAATAGAAAAATTACGAATAGAAAATGTTCGTAATCGTCTTGAGTATCTTTGTCAAAAAAAAAATTAAAAAGAAATTTTGTATTTATAATTTTAATTATTCAATTTTCTATTTTCTATTTATAATTTAATTTGCATTTCGTTTTCGATTAATACAATCGAAATTAATTGATTATAAAATTGAAACATTCCGATTAGAAAACATTTGTAATTCTCTTGAGTATCTTTGTCAAAAAAAAAATAAAGAAAGAAATTTTCTATTTATAACTTCAATTATTCAATTTTATATTTTCTATTTATAATTTAATTTTTAATTTAAAATTCCGAATAGAAAACGTTTGTAATCTTCTTGAGTATCTTTGTCAAAAAAAAAAAATAGAAAAAGAAATTTTCTATTTATAACTTTAATTATTCAATTCTATATTTTCTATTTATAATTTAATTTGCATTTCAATTAATACAATCGAAATTAATTGATTATAAAATTGAAACATTCCGATTAGAAAACATTTGTAATTCTCTTGAGTATCTTTGTCAAAATAAATAAATAAATAAATTTTCTATTTATAACTTCAATTATTCAATTTTATATTTTCTATTTATAATTTAATTTTTAATTTAAAATTCCGAATAGAAAACGTTTGTAATCTTCTTGAGTATCTTTGTCAAAAAAAAGAGAAAAAGAAATTTTCTATTTATAACTTTAATTATTTAATTTTATATTTTCTATTTATAATTTAATTTGCGTTTCAATTAATACAATCGAAATTAATTGACTGTATAAATAGAAAAATTACGAATAGAAAACGTTTGTAATTCTCTTGAGTATCTTTGTCAAAAAAAAAAAAAAAATAAAAAAATAAATTTTCTATTTATAACTTTAATTATTCAATTTTCTATTTTCTATTTATAATTTAATTTGCATTTCAATTAATACAATCGAAATTAATTGATTATAAAATTGAAACATTTCGATTAGAAAACATTTGTAATTCTCTTGAGTATCTTTGTCAAAAAAAAATAAAGAAAGAAATTTTCTATTTATAACTTCAATTATTCAATTTTATATTTTCTATTTATAATTTAATTTTTAATTTAAAATTCCGAATAGAAAACGTTTGTAATCTTCTTGAGTATATTTGTCAAAAAAATAGAAAAAGAAATTTTCTATTTATAACTTCAATTATTCAATTCTATATTTTGTATTTATTATTTCAATTAGTAGAATCAATAAATTGCCTATAAAAATAGAAAACATTTGTAATCCTCTTGAGTATCTTTCTCAAAAAAAAGAAAAAAAAGAAAAAATAGAAGAAGAAAACAAAATCAACGATTACAATTTAAATTTGGGAGAAAATCGAGGTGCGTCGTTCTTGAGAATACGTGTGAGGAAAATGATATTATGAAATCGAGTGATAATAATTCATATATAAATATATTGCCTGTCGGAAATTTCTCTCCTTCATGATCCGGGATTGAATTACGCGATCAAAAACCAAAAAGACTCGTCTGACGGCCGCCTGGGTCAGGCAGCCAGCGCAGCGAAATCGGACAAAGCCTGAAAACCTTGGCCCTGCTTAATACACTATTAGTGCTGTGTGTTGTTGAACGATTGTTGTGAAAATGTATCGCCCGCGGTCCTCCCAACGAGAGAGAACCTGATTGGTTGTACATTCCTTTTTGACGCACACACACACACTCACAGTGCGCTTCTTGTGTATAAGGCCCCGTCTAGGCCGGACTGGCGCTAAAAAAGTGGGGACACAAACTATAAAAAGTCAAAACTCCCGAGACGAAAGCACAGTCGATCAACTGAGTTCCTCAAAAAGTCGATAATTCAATAATAAATTGAAAAAATCAATTTTTTCTTTTTTCACTTGAAAAAAAGTAAACCCCCCCCTCAAAAAAATGTTCAAATTGTGTGTTCTCTTCGCTCTGGTCGCCTGCAGCATGGCCGCACCAAAACCAGGTTTCGTTGCGTCGCCAGTGATTGCTTCGGCGCCACTCGTTCACGCTGCGCCTGCAGTTGCCGTGGCCGCTGCGCCAGTTGCCACCAGCTACGCCAACACCTACAAAGTGTCCGTGAAGAGTCCAATTCTGGCCGCTGCTCCAGTTGTTCACGCCGCACCAGTTGTCCACGCTGCTCCCTATTACGCAGCCGCACCTCTTGCCTATCACGCACCTTTGGCCGTTGCCGCTCATCCAGCCGCCTACATCCACTAAAATTCTCTTTTTCAACGAGATAATTTTCCAATCCGCCATGTTTGTCTGTTTGTTTGTTCATATATATGTAAAAAAAATGTTCCAAATAAAATTTTTTGTCTTCAACTGAATTTTGCCATTGTTGTTATTAATTGTATTAATCACTAAAATTGTCCCCAGAATCCTACTGTAATTCTTTTTAGTCAATTTTAATTTACATTTTAATTGTATTTTTTTTTTTTTTGCTTATTTTTGTTCTTTATTCTGTCCAAAGCTATAAGGTAAAAATTAATTAACAAACTAAAATTAATTTTAGTCAACAACTAAAAATTAAAATTTATAGCTATACCAGGTAAATTTTTATTTTCGTCCTTTCTCCAACAAAAAAAATATTATAACCAATTCTGCTTGTTTCTGAATGATACAATTAAAATTATATCTACTTCAGATAAAGATTTTTTTTACAAACCTAATTGAATTTAATGAAAAAAATGTTCGTTTGAATAAAGAAAAATTCTGTTTGAACAAAAATGTCCAGATAAAATTAAAAATATTTTAACTAATAAAAATAACAATAAATAAAAATTCCGATTTACCTAATAAAAACTATTTTACATAAAATGCAACATTAGTCTTAAAAAAATTCTGTTTGAATAAGAAAATTCTAATGAAATAAACAAAATTCTGATTGAATTAAATATCCTGATTGAAATCAAAATGTTCCAGGTGAATTTTTATTTTTGTACTTTTTTCAAAAAAAAAAAAAAAATAATAATAAATTCTGTTTCTGAATGATACAAGTAAGATTATATTTGCTTCTGATAAAGATTTTTTTAACAAACATAATTGAATTTAAATAAAAAAATGTTCGTTTGAATAAAGAAAAATTCCGTTTGAACAAAAAAGTCCAGATTAAATTAAAAATATTTTAACTAATGAAGAAAAAATAAATAAAAATTCCGATTTACCTAATAAAAACTATTTTACATAAAATGCTACATTAGTCATAAAAAAATTCTGTTTGAATAAGAAAATTCTGATGAAATAAACAAAATTCTGATTGAATTAAATATCCTGATTGAAATCAAAATTCAGATCGAAAAAAAATATTCACATATTTAGTAATAAAAAAATTCTAATCGAAAGAAAAAATCTAGTTGAAATAAAAAAAATCTATTTGAATAAAAAAATCCTGCGGTTAAATAAAAGAATTTATATTAAATTTTAAAAAATCTGTATTGAATCAAGAATATCCTGATTGAATGAAAAATACGGATTGAATAAAAAATTTTAGTTTGAATAAAAAAATCTCCAATTTAAATAAAAAAAATTCTGTTTGAATGAAAAAAATTCTGTTCGAATAACAAAGATCGTGCTTTTATCAATAAATTCTGTCCGAATAAAAAATATCCTGATTGAATTAAAAAATCCTAATAATAAAATAATAAAATTAATTTTGAGTCAAAAAATAAAATTGAAATTGAAAAAACCTAATTGAATTTGAAAAAAAATTTTTTTCTTTGAGTAAAAAAATTGTCTGAATGAAGAAATTCAGATTGAACCAAAAATATTTTAAATAAAATTTAAAAAAACAGTATAAAATAAATCGAAAAAAACCTAATTAAGTTAAAAAAATGTCGTTTGAATAAATAAAAGTCTTCTTTAAATAAAAAATCCAGATTGAATCAAAAACATTTAAACTGACTATAAAAATTCAAATTTAATTAATAAATACAAGATTATAAGATAAAATTTACATTAGATCAAAAAAATTCTGTTTGAATTGTAAATTTTTATTATTCAAACAGAATTTTTTCAAATTAAATTAGTGATTAAATGAAAATATTATGATTGGATTAAAAATTCAATAAAAAATAATTTTTAAATAAAAATTCCCATGTTGAATTATTAAAAAAAATTTTTTTTAATCAAATGAAAAAATCTACATGAAATCAAAAACATTCTGTTTAACTGAAAAAATCCTGTTTACATGAAAGAAATAATTTCATATTGAATTAAAAAAAACCTGATTGAATCAAAACGTCCTGATTAAATGCGAAAAAATTCAGATTGATTTAATAAAATCCTAGTTGAATGGAAAAAAATTTTTTATTTGATTTACAGAAATTCTATTTGCATCGAGCAAATCGTGATTTAATAAAAAAAATCTGATTGAACAAAAAAACTCGTTTGAATTAAAAATTACCCTAATTCAATTAAAATTGAAAAATATTTAAATAAAAAACTCTGATTGAATGGAAAAATTCGAATTGAATAAAAAAAAATTTTGTTAAGAATAAAAAAATGCAGATATAAAAAAAAATATTCGGATTGAATTAAAAAAAAATTTGTTGAGAATTAAAAAAATGCAGATTTAAAAAAAAATATTCAGATAGAATAAAAAAAAAATTTTGTTGAGAATAAAAAAATGCAGATTTAAAAAAAATATTCTGTTTAATGTAAAAATTATTATTTAATAATCAAAATATTTATATTTTATACTAATTATTATAATAATCTAAATTTTGTTTTGATTAAATAAAATTCTATGTTGAAAATTGAATTAACAAATTTTGATGATCAATTTTACGATTTTTATTACTGCAAACTTAGTTTGTTTTTTGTACTAAAAATTAATAATAAAAATTAAGTTAACAACATTCCTTATAGTAAATTTTGTTTTTATTAAAACAAACTTAATTTGAAAAATTAAAATTAAAAATCGTTTCTATTTAATTAAAAAAATGTTATATTGAAAACTTAATACAAAAAACTGTTAATGATGAAGGATTAAAATCTAAACAAAATTTTTTTACTACATCTTCATTATTGTAAACAATGAAATTGCTCACAGCGTATAAATTATTTTTTCGTTATTTACTTAATTTCTTAAAAAAAATTTTTTTTTAATATTTGATATTCTTTTATTTAAAGTTTTAGTTAAAAATCCCAAAAAATAGGAATTTCAATCAGAGGACAAACACTTAAATTTTAGGGAGCATTTTTGAAATCATGAAATAATATCGCCTTCAGATTGTTTAAACGAAAAAAATAATTACTGTTCATATTTTTTTTTAAAGTAAAGATTAAATTTTTTATTTAAAATAAAAGCCAAATAGATTATTTTCTCAAAAATATATTGTTTTTCAATGTTTATGTGAAAAATTAAGAATAAAAAGTATATTTTACTGGAATTATTTATTGTTTTCATATTACTTATGAATTGTAAATGAAAAATTATTATTATTTATTATTATTATTATTATTATTATTATTATTATTATTAAATAATTATTAATCATAAGGATTTTTATGTACCTAAGTATTCTAAATTATGTTCATAAGATTATTTAATCATTTTTATAAAATAATAATATTTATTAATGTAATAATTATCAGAGAAATGAATATTGCTCTCTAGATTTAAATTTCTAATTGTAAAAATACTAACAATGTTTCTAATTTAAATTATTGACTATTATTGCATCAAAGTTAGTAAATTTTTCTAATAAACTAATAGAAATTATTAAATTACTGTTTACTAGTAAAAGTTTGATTCAATAAGAATGATATTTAATTCAATTAATTGAAATAAATTTATTCTAATCCTTGATATTTGATATAATTTTACTAAATTCCACATATATTTTTTTTCAATGTTTAGTATTTTTTAGACGAAAATTTCGGTTTGTTGTCACTTTTTCCCCAAATTGTAAAATATTTTTACAAATTTTAATATACATTTTCATTTAGTGAAACTTTCGTATCAATTTATTAATTTGATATTTTTAAAACTGCGTAGTTATGATAAAAATTATAAATAACGAATAAAATTATTTACACCCAGAGAAAATTATTATTTAAACCAAATGTATTTTGTTTGAGTTAAATAAATGTATATTTGTCTCAGAACCAACTAGACTTTTTTTTTTTAAATAAAATTTATATTTGATATAAATAAAATATATATTTGAGTTAAATAAAATTTTATGTAAAATAAATAAAATTTATTTGAAACAAATAAAAAGTCTAGTTGGTTCTGAGACAAATATACCATTTCTCTGGGTGTAGATATAAAGAGGATACAGTGGAATAAAAAACAGATTTACGGCAGAAAATAAAATTTATTGCATAGTGAAAATATTCACAAAAAATTTAATACAGAAATAACATTTTTTTAAGTGTGTGTGTGCGTGAGTGTAAAATTTTTCCATTGTTGCAAAATTCCAATATCATAATAGACCATGATGAACAACCTTAATCGTTCTA
Source organism: Leptopilina drosophilae (assembly GCA_032873175.1). NCBI lineage: Eukaryota > Metazoa > Arthropoda > Insecta > Hymenoptera > Figitidae > Leptopilina > Leptopilina drosophilae. The sequence goes on from CM065479.1 coordinate 6,899,779, forward strand.
CAGTAGAATCAAGTTGACAGAAAGTCCAAAAAAGTGTTGTTAAAAATCATTTTTGAACTCAAATTTTCCATCAAATTTTCATCTTGTAGTATCTTGTAGTATACTAGTAGTGTCCAGTAGTGTCTAGTGGTATTTAGTAATTTTTTTTTTTAGTAGTGAATTGATCGGGCAGCGTATGGAACTGGAAGAGCTGAATAGGCGCCGTAAGCTGGGGCAATTGGCGAGACATATTTCGTGTAGCCAAGAGCCGGTGATGCGTAGGTGAGATGAGCTGGCGCTGCATAAGCAGAGTATGCGGAAACCGCAGGCACAGCGGCGGAATAAGTTGACACCACTGGAGCGCCAATGAATCCTGGTTCAGCGGCGGCAAAAGCCAAGAGAGCAGCGAGAATCACAAACTTGAACATTTTGTTTTGGGTTTTTTTATTTTTTTTTCTTTTCACAAAAATAAACTTCAACTGTTTACTGTTCGATTTACAGGACGAACTATGATGCTAAACCAACAATCATGTCCTCTTTTATACACCGAAAATTTACCCCTTCTCCTTTGGGATTTTATTCTCGAGGAGATGAAAATCTAGTTCCCCCACTGAATTGCCACACTTTTTTCTTAACTCTTTTTCTCAACTCCTTTTTTTTGTTTTTATTTCTTGTGTGTTTGGAGAATAATGAACTGGGGGTAAGACAACGACGACGACGGATCTTTACGTGATTTCATATAGAGGAAGTAAAAGTACTTTGTGCGTGGCCTTCGTTTATATATGTATGTACATGTGAACCAAATAATAAACAAAAATATATTTTATTTCCAAATCGAAATAATTATATATATGAAAATACTCTCGCGTAAGCAGGAGGCTAATAAAAATTAACAAATTCGTTTCGAGGAGAGAGAAAAATTTTTGTAGGTGAATTATTTTAATCAACAGAAATACAGAGGTTTTTTTTTAGCTTTATGTTAAGTTTGTGTCGCGTGGGCTTTTGAAAAACATTTTTTTCTTAACTAACGTCATTGGGCAAAAAAAAAAATTCTCTGGAATGGAATTTATTTGGGAGCAAAATTAATACGGCTAATTAATTTTTTCTTTAGGTTTTATTACGGTTGCTGTAAATTTTCGAATTTCTTTCGCCACTGTATTTTGTTAATTCAAAACGGAAATGTTTAGAATCACAAATTACGGATAAATAATAATAATAATAATATGAATAATAATAGAAATATTAAAAAATAATAATATTCAACCCGTTTACTTGTTAAATAAAAAAAGAAATAAAATATTAATTAAAAATAATAATAGAAATATTAAAAAATAATAATATTCAACCCGTTTACTTGTTAAATAAAATAAGAAATAAAATATCAATTAATAATAATAATAATAATAGAAATAATATTAAAAAATAATAATAATATTAAACCCGTTTACTTGTTAAATAAAATAAGAAATAAAATATCAATTAATAATAATAATAATAATAATAATAATAATAATAATAGAAATAATATTAAAAAATAATAATATTAAACCCGTTTACTTGTTAAATAAAATAAGAAATAAAATATTAATTAATTAATAATAATAATAATGATAGAAATAATATTAAAAAATAATAATATTAAACCCGTTTACTTGTTAAATAAAATAAGAAATAAAATATTAATTAATTAATAATAATAATAATTATAACAATAATAATAATAGAAATAATATTAAAAAATAATAATATTAAACCCGTCTATTTGTTAAATAAAATAAAAAAATAAATATTAATCCTAACGAATTTAGAAGTCGAGTAATATTTAATTAAAATTTTAATATAATCATAAAACAATTGACAAATTAGTTTTAACAAAAAAAAAAATATCAATTTTCACAAGTTATTGACATTTTAATTTACTACTAAAATTGATAGTAAAATGATTATTAATCAAAATAATTAATAAAAACGGTTTTCACAAAAGGCAAATATTAATTTTCACTAATTTTCGATTTTTTAGTTTATGGCTAGAATTGATAATCAAAAAATAAGTAATTAATGGAAATAATTAACAAAACGATTCCAAAAGAAAGTCAAAAATTAATTTACACAAATTTTTTTTGGTGAAATCCTTTTTTGGCAATTATTTCCATTAATAATTTGTAATCAAATAATAATTATAATGGAAATAATTAACAAAACGATTTCAAAAGAAACTCAAAATTTAATTTACACAAATTGGCGGTTTTTTTTTTGTTGAAATTATTTTTTGGCAATTATTTTCATTTATAATTGATAATCAAATAATAATTATAAGGAAAATAATTAACAAAACGGTCTCAACAAAAAACGAAAATTAATTATTTTACAAATTGTCGCCTTTTTTTAAACAGTTTTGTTAATTATTTTCATTAATAATTGGTAATCAAATAATAATTATAATGAATATAATTAACAAAATGGTTTTAAAAGAAACCGAAAAAAATTAATTTTCACAAATTGACGATTTTTTTTCCATGAAACCATTTTGTTAATTACTTTCATTAATAAAACGCAATTAAATAATAATTAATTAAAATAATTAACAAAACGGTATCGAAAGAAACCAAAAAATAAATTTTTTACAAATTAACGACTTTTTTTGTTGAAATTTTGTAAATTTCGTAATTTTGCAAATTGTTTTTATTAATGAAAGGCAATCAAATAGTATTTTATGAAAAAAATTAAAAAAAAAAACAGTATCGAAAGAAAATCAAAAATTAACTTTTACAAATTAACGATTTTTTAGTTTATTAATAAAAATGGAAAGCAAATATTAATTTTCACTATAATTATTATCGATTTTTATAGTTTATTGACAGAATAACTGAAAAATTGTGTCAGTAAAAAAAATTGTTTATTTTTCGTATTTAGAAAACAAATTCCAAGTGAGGCACTTTTTTAAACAATATTTTTATTTATTGAAGTAAAAAATATTATTAAAAAGCGAACAAAGTAAATATGAAGAACAAAGAAAAATGAATCAAATTCTCCTTGGCATTCACTTTGGTAGGCGATTGCATTCTAAAAGTTTTTTCTTCACAAACTAAAGGACTCCACCTTGCAATCTCAAAATTAATTAAACGTCACTATAAAAAATTTTGTTTATGCTTCCGAAGATCAATGATTCTTAATTAAATTACACTAAAAATTAATTTTTAATTGTAAAAATAAATTTAAACCAAGTGTTACCCGTTAAATTAAATTTAAATTAATTATAATTTTACAAACTGCTGAATTATATTTCAACTAATTTTTTAACTAATTTTTTAACTAATTATTAAATAACTATTAAATAACTATTAAATAACTATTAAATAATTATTAAATAACTATTAAATTAAATTAAATTGAAACAAAATGTTTGCTAATTGTTAATTAAATAAAATCCTAACTAAATATTAACTAATTAGTATGTAAATATAACTTTTAAAATTTAAATTGAATCAATTCATTTCTTTAAACAGAAATTGATTAAAATTGATTATTAAACAACTTGCTATCAAATTAAATTGAAAGTAGCTAGTTAATTAATTTCAATAAATAATATTTACTTTCAATGAAATAGTCAATTTATTAAAACTGAAATTACTTAAAATAATTATTAAGTAACTAACTATTAAATTAAATTGAGGGTAATTAGTCAATTAGCTTCAACAATTAACATTTACTTTAAATAAAACATTTACATTTTATTTACATTTGTTTTAAACATTTACTTTTTTATTTACTAAACTTCATGTAAAAAATTCATAAAAAATGAATAAAAAATGAATAAAAAATGAATAAAAGCTTAATTGTAAAAATTTACAATTTACTAAAACTGAAATTAATTAAAATTAATTACTTAGTAACTAACTATTAAATTAAATTGCCAGTAATTAGTCATAATTATTAAATTTAATTCAAACCAATTACTAAATCAAAATTAACTTTTAAATTAAATTGAAATTAATTTTTGACAAAATATTAAATCAAATTGAATCTATTATTGCTTAGCTGTATTAAAATAAGTAAAACCTAATTGTTAAAAAAGTATAAAATTAAATTGAAAACAAAATAAATATCATTTTAACTATTTAATTTTAATTAATACTTCATTTTTCTTAAATAGCCGAAAAATTTTGTCATTTTATGACGCAGATGTTTTTTATGTGCACGTGTTTACTAAAACCAATGCACTCTCAAAATCGAGTACTGAAAGAAATTCTGATAAGATTGAATTTACTTGAATATTTTAACGAAAAATATTCTTACACGTGTGGTCGGTCTGCTCTTTTTTTCAAAAAAAAGAAACAATCGATATATGTTAATAAAATATTCTTAAATGCAATTGTTTTTGAAATTTGGAAATTTATGAAAAAAACAATAATACACTTATAGAAAAAAATAAAATAAAAAATAGTAAAAAAATAGTAAAATAGTAAAACAATAAAAACAGTATAAGAAAAGAACAAACATTTAATATTAAAATCTATATTTTATTACTTTCAATTGATAGAAATATTTATGTTCATATTTTTTTAATTTATTTGATAAATTTTACAATTTCAGGTAAATATTCTTTTCCCAAAAAAAATTTACTTTCGAACTCGGAACTATTTTGATTTTATTAAAAAAATTCTTTTCTTTTTAAACAAAAACTTTTCTCATTTTTGATGAAAATGTAAAAAAAAGAAAAATTATATTTCGTGTGTTTTCTTAGTTCTTTCATTTTTTTATTTGCAAAATGCTTTCAATTATTATTATTATTATTGAAAATGAATCGATCTGACAGTAAAAACGACAAAAAACCTTCAGGGCATAAACGATTCAATGTGAACGCAACTGCTTTTCAACGTACGACAATAAAAAAAAAATAATAACTACATAGTGTTAAAATATTCATAATTAAGAATTTTAATACCCTTTTAAACGAGCATTTCACTGTCACTTTTCGAAGGCAAAAATACCTTCCGCTCTGTGAGTAAAATGCATGAAAAAACGTCAATTAAATTCTCCTTGAGAGTTTTTCGCTTCAGGCACTTCGCATCAAGTTTCATTGATCTGCAGGAAATTTCTTCAAGTTCAAAGGAACTTGACTTCTAGATTTTTCAAAAATAGAAAATCCAGATATCTGAAAAGGAAGAAAATAAATTTTTTTAAGAGGGAAAAATGTAAAATAAATTTTTTTTAACAGAGAAAAAAGTAAAATAAATTTTTTTTCAAACTAAAATAATTCTAATCATTTGATTTCTTTTTCTAATATTTATTTATGTCTGTCATACTTGAGTTGTAGTAAAAAAAATTTAAATGCTAAACAAAATAGATTTCATATTTTACTAAAACCATTTCAGTATTGGAATATTTTAATATCAGAATATTTTTTTCACAATATTTTATTTAACTATCACTTTTATTTTACTATCAATTTTATTTTACTACTGAAATATTTTACTATCATAATATTTTAGTCACAGAATATTTTAGTATCAAAATATTCTACTAAAAAAATAATTTATTATCAGAATTTTTTTTTCTATTGAAATATTTGACTATCAAAATATTTTACTAAAATTACTTTACTATCAAAATATTTTGCTATTAGAATTTTTTACTAAAAACAATTTATGGTCGGAATTCTTTACTAAAAATAATTTATTTATTAGCAGAATATTTTATTTTACTATTAAAATATTTTACCAAAAATATTTTACTATCAGAATATTTTACTAAAATTACTTTACTATCAGAATGATTTGCTATTAGAATATTTTTCTAAATAAATTTCACTAAAAATAATTTATTTGTCAGAATATGTTACTAAAAATAATTTATTATTAGAATATTTTATTTTACTATCAAAATATTTTACCAAAAATATTTTTCAAAAAAATATTTTACTATCAGAATATTTTAATAAAATTACTTTACCAGCAGAATATTTTGCTATTAGAATTTTTTACTAATAACAATTTATTGTCGGAATTCTTTACTAAAAATAATTTATTATCTGAATATTTTATTTTACGATCAAAATATTTTTCTAAAAATATTTTACTATCAGAATATTTTACTAAAATTACTTTACTATCAGAATGATTTGCTATTAGAATATTTTTCTAAATAAATTTCACTAAAAATAATTTATTATTAGAATATTTTATTTTACTATCAAAATATTTTAGCAAAAATATTTTTCAGAAAAATATTATACTATCAGAATATTTTACTAAAATTACTTTACTATCAGAATATTTTGCTATTAGAATTTTCTACTAAAAACAATTTATTGTCGGAATTCTTTACTAAAAATAATTTATTATCTGAATATTTTATTTTATTATAAAAATATTTTTCTAAAAAGATGTTACTATCAGAATATTTTACTAAAATTACTCTTTACTATCAGAATATTTTTCTAAAAATATTTCACTATCAGAATATTTCATTAAAAGTATTTTACTATTGAAACACGTTTCTAAAATTATTTTACTGTTCGAAAGAAATTCGAAAAGAAGGAAGTAAACTTTTCCGAAACTCGACTATTGTAAAAAAATTCGTCCCAAGTGAAAACGAAAGTACAAACTCTAACCTTCATAATTATTATTTGTTTCTTCAACTCATTGTGATAGTTCTTCGAGACAATTGAATTTTTAATCACCTTTCCCCTGGACTTCCAGTTCAAATTTCATATTTCTCTTCTATAATTATATGAATGATATTTAAATACATAATTCGAAAGTTGCTTCTTTGTCTCTATTCATATCAATAATAGTTGAAAATTAAAAATTATCATCTATAAATAGAAGAAAAAATTTTTTTCTGTTCATTTAATTTATGATTATTTGTATCTTAATACTGGCAACAAAAGAATATACACAGACGCAGTGCGCGTAAAAATTGTAAATATAAAAATAAAAATAAAAAAATTCGATGACATTATCTTCATTTTGACCTATTTTTGTTGAAATAGAAAATGAGTTGAATAAAAAAAAAAGAAAAGTTACAACAGTTTGTTGCATGGCATATAAAAGTCCATTACATTGAGAAGAGTTGTAGAAATTCGATTGTCAGCGTAGGACGCGTTGATTAGATTGCTTTTATAGTTATGTCAAATCCTTGATCGTAAATATTCTAAAGTGGATATATTACCTCATTTATTCTAAAGATGAAAAGGAAATTTTTTCAAAATAATAATTTTATTTTGAAATTATCGCACGTCGATAATCAAAGACGAATTTTTCGATTTTTTTTATTTATTTTGAACTTGATTTTGAATTATAAGTTAAAAAAAATGGGAAGCAACAATTTTGATTTGTGTTTTTTCAATAAAATTTGAAAATCCTAGAAAATCTGTGTAAAAAGATTTATTAAAAAAGTAGAAAAGAAAATAAATTTAAGAAAGGAAAATTAAATTGAAAAACGAATGAAAACGAAAAATTAATTCTCTCGATTTTGAAGTACAAGTTAAAAAATGGAAGGCAAGAATTTTGATTTCTTTTTCCTTGCAATAAAGTTTGGGAATATTAGAAAATCTGTCTAAAAAAATTAATTTGAAAAGTGGAAAAGAAGATAAATTTAAAAAAGGAAAATTAAATTGATAAACGAATGGAAAATCGAGAGAATTAATTTTTCGCTTAAAAACTAATTCTCTCGATTTTGAATTACAAGTTAAAAAATGTGATTTAACAATTTTTATTTGTTTATTTGTCTTTTTTAAGAAAATTGGAAAATCTTAGAAAATCTACGTAAAGAAATTAATTAGGAAAGTGGAAAAGAAAATTAAATTAAAAAGAATTTTTTAATGAAAGAAAAATTAAATTGAAAAACGAATGAGAAACGAAAAATTAATTCTTCAATTTTTAAATTACAAGTAAAAAATAAAATAAATAAAAGAAAATAAATTGAAAATTATTAGGACGAAATAAAAATTCCTCATTCTTTGATTTACAGGTGAAATAATAAATAATAAATAAAAAAAAATTAATAAACAGCAAACTAAGTGAAAAATAAGTTAAAAATTAATTAGTCAAGTTTTTTATAATTACAAGTAGAAAAAATAGAAAGAAAATTAAAAACTTGTACTAAATTACTTTGTAACTACTTTGTAATAAAAAACTGTTTAAAAATTGTACGAATTATAAGTAAAACAAGACCCTCTCATTTTTTATAAGAATGTAAAAATTACAAAAAATAAAAATTACGAAAAAATAAAAATTACGAAAAAATAAAAATTACGAAAAAATAAAAATTACGAAAACATAAATAAAAAATTGAAAAATTACAAGAAAAATAAATATTAAACAAAAAATGCAATTTTAATTTTAGAATTCAAAGTTAGAAAATGAAGAATAAATTGAAAAAAAAGAAATAAAAATTGTGTTCGTCCAATTTTTAAAGAGCAAGTAAAAAAAATCATTTAAGTAAAAAATAAGCAGAAAAATGAAAAATGAACAGAGAAAATTACTTTATTTTGTAAAAAAACGAATAAATAGATTAAAGGAATAAAAAATAAAATTTTTTTTATTAAATCTATTTAGAAATTAAAAGAACAGAACAATATAATGAGATAATAAAATTTCTCTACATAAGGAAAAAATAATTTTACACTCATTTTTTTTTTAAAGACAAGTTAATATTTTATTCGTTATTAAAATTTACAAATAAGTTGTGAAAAAATCAGGTTTAACACACAAAAATAGTCGTGCAAAAACTGACAGTTTGCACAATATGAAAGTGATTTCATAAATACATATAATACAATATTACGTAAAAAGTAGATCATATTTCACGATTCTTCATATGTTATTCGGGTCCACACTTTTTTCCTTCTGTTTTTGATCTTGTTTTAGTAAATACGCAATAAAAAAATTTTTTTTTATTAACAAAAGGTGTCAGTATTTTGGAATCGAATAGCTTTTCAGCAAACACCATTTTTATTAGAAACATATTTTTCTTAATTTAAAAACATTATTATTATTATTATTATTATTTTTATTATTAAATTGAATCACATTTATTATTAAATAATTATTAAATTAAAATTAATTATTAAAATAAATTAAATTAAAATTAATTATTAAATGGAATTACAAATCAATTTACAAATTTACAAATTACAAATTAATTTATAATTTACAAATTTACAAATTGCAAATAATTTTTTATTTACAAATTTACAAATTACAAATTAATTTGTAATTTTCCAAATAAAAATTAATTTATAATTTACAAATTAAAAATTAATTTATAATTTACAAATTAAAAATTAATTTATAATTTACAAATTTACAAATTAATTTACAAATTAAATTAAATTACAATATTATTAAGAATAAAATTAAAAATATCTATTAAAGAAAGATGCTTAGAAGTATGCATTAAAAAACAATGACTGTCATCAAAGTAATTTTTTTCCTGTAACGAAAATCAATCATCATCGCTCTGGACCAGACGTTCAAAACTTGAAACCGTTCAAGGCCGGGGTTACTTAATCATTGACGCATCAAAAAATTTGTCATACGATATTTACGATTTATTATTTTTTTTCATATCAAAAGAGAAAAATTTGTCTGACTAAATTTCACTTTTTCCACTAAAAGCAAAAAGTGCCATTTACATGATTTTTTATTTCACCAAATGGTCTGACAAGAAAATAATTTTTTTACTTAAAAATCAAACGACTCAATTCAATTCTTAAATAAACCAAACGTTGTCTGAGAAAGAAATAATCATTCTACTTACAAAATAACGTTTCTGATCAAAAAGTAAAAAGATCGTCTGAAAAAACTGTGAATTTTCTACTTTTTACCAAATATGATAGTGAAAAAAATATTTATTGTAAAAAATTACGAAAAAATAATTTTTATACTTAAAAATAATCGACTTAAGTTTATTTACAGTTTCGCAATACAAAAATTTTTGTCTGTATAGAAAATAATTTTTCTACTTAAAAAATAAAGTAACTAAAGTATTTTTATTTTGGACAAAGAAAGTGAAAATCTTGTCTGACGCAATTGTAAATTTTCTACTTAAACAAACTTTTGTATTGACAAGACGATAAATTGTGACAAAAAGCGAAAAATTTTGTCTAAAAATACTGGAATTTTTTCACTAGTAAAAAACCAAATGACAAGTAATTAACAAATTTACAATAATTTTATGATTTAAATCTAGTTTTTTTAACGTATTTTCGAAAAATTTTAAGGATACTACAAATCGTAGTATTTTTAGTATTTTTTTTTATTCATTCATTGAAACGTAAAAAAAAATTATCTAAAATTGAAACTTTCCGGAAAAAATTCAAATATTTCAAAATTTTATCTTATTTTGTTATTACAAAAACTAATTTTTATCTGCAAAAAATTGCAAGTATTCTACCTCCGAAAAAATGTTTCCTATTTCAAAAAATTTATATTGTCAAAATAAAAATAATAATTCGAAACGAATTTTGATTTTTGATCAGTAAAAATAATCATTCGAAACTAATATTTGTTCAGTAAAAATAATAATTCGAAACGAATTTTGATTTTTTATCAGTAAGAATAATAATTCGAAACTAATATTTGTTCAGTAAAAATAATAATTCGAAACGAATTTTGATTTTTTATCAGTAAAAATAATAATTTGAAACTAATATTTGTTTAGTAAAAATAATAATTCAAAACGAATTTAACCAGTGAAAATAATAGTTTTTAATTAATTCTCTCATAACAATGGCATCAAAAAAAGAATTGAAAATCAATTTTCTTCCATCATGGATTCCTTTCACCGTGATTTATTATTTTCTTTTTTACGCGCGAACATTTTTTTTCATGTCTCGTTTAGCTGTAGGTATTTAAAATTTCGTTATGACATTGATGAATTTAACTATTTTATATTAGAGAGTACAGACGCAAGGCCATGAGACTATCATAAAAAATTTTGACCAATTCATTCTTGTCGTAGTTCCTATTATCTTTTTTTGGAATCGACGAATAAAGAAATTCTTTATTGTAGACGTTTTGTAAGAACGTCATAGAGAAGAAAAATTAGAAAAAAAGAAGATATATAGAAGTATGGAGGTGGCAACTATATTTTGTCTATAAATTAGAAGGAATCGTTAGCTAAACGTTTAGTTCATTTCAAATCGTTGGCTCGATTGAAGTTAGTTATCTGCATTTTTACCTTTGATTTTTAATAAATTTTTAATCTTCATTTTTAACTTTAATTTATTTTTATTTTTTTTTGTATTTTTAACATTTTTTTATTGGTTTTTTTTCTTTTTGTATTAAAGTTAGTTACCTGAATTTTTAATCGTATTTTTTTACTTTTATTAGTATTTTTTACTTCTTTGTTGTTCGAGTTTGTTTCTTGTTGTATTATTAAGTTGTTATTTTTGTTTTGTTTGTTTATAAAAAATAAAATGAAGAAAGCAAAAAAAGAGAAGTAAATAAATATTTACTTCTTTATTTTTCACCAATTATTTTATTTATTTCTAGATATTTATTTACTTCTGTATTTTTTTTCGCTTATTTTATTTAATGTTTATTGTTTACACGGTAAATCGTTAGGTATTAAAATAACACCAAAAAGGATTAAAATAATCCAATTTAGTGTTATTTTAATACATTTTTGTGTTATTTTAATCCATTTTTGTGTTATTTTAATACCTAACGATTTACCGTGTATTTTTCAATTGTTAATTTACTCCATTATTTAAAATTCTTTCTGTTTTTATTTCTCTATTATTTCCAAAAATAGTTATTCAGTAAAAAGCGAAGAAAAATTTTTCGTTTATTTTAGTGATAAATTAATCAACATTTATAATTTTAACAAAACAAAGTAAATTTATGATTTTTTCTTTTTTTTCTATTACGAAAAAAAATTTGCAATGCAAAATTATTGCTTAGTTTAATAAATGAATTATTAATTATTAATATTATTATTATTAATTAATTATTATTAATTAATTATTAATTTAACCATAAAAAATATATTTTTTTTAATTTTTCGTTTAATTTTATATGTAAATAGAATTTAAAAATAAATTGATTGATTCGTAGTTAATAAATAAAATTTTTTTCTTTAATTTAGTAACAAATTTC